>PISW01011947.1:0-36295 GCA_004023785.1 Mungos mungo
ATTGGTGCAATTTTGATGGGGATTGCATTGAATGTGTAGATTGCTTTGGGTAGTAATGACATTTTCACAATGTTTATTCTTCTGATCCATGAACAGGGAATATTTTTCCATTTCTTGGTGTCTTCTTCAATCTCTTTCATAAGTTTTCTATAGTTTTCATCATATAGGTCTTTTACATCCTTGGTTAGGTTTACTCCTAAGTATTTGATGGTTTTTCGTGCAATCGTGAATGGGATCAGTTTCTTGATTTCTCTTTCGGCTGCTTCATTTTTGGTGTATAGGAATGTGACTGATTTTTGTACATCGATTTTGTATCCTGCGACTTTACTGAATTTATTGATCAGTTCTAGAAGGCTTCTGGTGGAGTCGATTGGGTTTTCCATGTAGAGTATCATGTCATCTGCAAAAAGTGAAAGTTTGACTTCTTCCTTGCCAATTCTGATGCCTTTTATTTCTTTTTGTTGCCTGATTGCTGATGCTAGAACTTCCAGCACTATGTTAAACAACAGTGGTGAGAGAGGACACCCCTGTCGTGTTCCTGATCTCAGGGGGAAAGCTCTCAGTTTTTCCCCATTGAGGATGATATTAGCTGTGGGTTTTTCATAAACTGCTCTTATAATGTTTAGGTAAGTTCCTTCTATTCCGATTTTCTCAAGGGTTTTTATTAAGAAAGGGTGCTGTATTTTGTCAAATGCTTTTTCTGTATCTATTGACAGGATCATATGGTTTTTATCCTTTCTTTTGTTAATGTGATGGATCACATTGATAGATTTGCGGATATTGAACCATCTCTGTAACCCAGGAATGAAACCCACTTGATCATGATGGATAATGGTTTTTCGTTGGGAGATTTTTGATAACTGATTCGATTTCTTCACTGGTTATGGGTCTATTTAGATTTTCTATCTCTTCCCGTTTGAATTTTGGTAGTGCATGTGTGTTTAGAAATTTGTCCATTTCTTCTAGATTGCCCAATTTATTGGCATATAATTTTTCATAGTAATCTTTGATGATTGCTTGTATTTCTGAGAGATCTGTTGTAATAGATGCATTTTCATTCATGATTTTGTTTAAATGTTCTCTCTTTTCTTTCTGAGGAGCCTAGCTAGAGGTTTATCAATTTTGTTTATTTTTGCAAAACACCAACTCTTGGTTTCATTGATCTGTTCAATTGTTTTTGTGGGTTCTATATTGTTTAATTCTGCTCTGATCTTTATTATTTCTTTCTTTTGCTGAGTTTGGGGTGTTCTTGCTGCTCCCTTTCTAGTTTCCTTAGGTGCTCTTTTAGGTTTTGGGTGTGTGCTTTTTCTAGTTTGTTGAGGTAGGCCTGTATTGCAATGAACTTTCCTCTTACCACTGCCTTTGCTGCGTCCCAGAGAGCCTGAATTGTTGTATTCTCATTTTCATTTGTCTCTATATATTTTTTAATTTCCTCTCTAATTGCCTGGTTCACCCAATCATTCTTCAGTAGGTAACCTCCACATTTTTGGAGGTTTTCCAGAGTTTTTCCTGTGGTCAATTTCGAGTTTCATAGCATTGTGATCTGAAAGTGTGCATGGTATAATCTCACATCTTTTCTACTTATGCAGGGCTGTTTTATGACCCAGTATGCGATCAATCTTAGAGAATGTGCCATGTGCACTTGAGAAGAAAGTGAATTCCCTAGCTCAGGACAGCAGCATGTAGAAAAATGAAATTAAACCACTTCCTTACATGATTCACAAAAATAAACTCAAAATGGATAAAGGGCCTCAATGTGACACAGGAAACCATAAAAACCCTAGAGGAGAAAGTAGGAAATAGCCTCCTAGACCTCAATCGCAGCAATGTACTCCTCGACACATCCCCAGAGGCAAGGGAATCAAGAACAAAAATGAACTATTTGGACCTCATCAAGATAAAAAGCTTCTGCACTGCAAAGGAAACAAAAAAAAACTGGCATCCTATAGAATGGGAAAAGATAGTGGCAAATGGCTTATCAGATAAAGGGGTAGTATCCAAAATCTACAAGGAGCTCACTAAACTTCATACTTGAAAAATGAATAATCCAGTTAAGAAATGAGCAGTAGACCTGAACAGGCACTTCTCCAGAGAGGATATCCAGATGGCCAACAGGCACATGAAACAATGCTCAGCGTCACTCAACATCAGGGAAATTCAAATCAAAACCACACTAAGATACCACCTCACACTGGTCAGAGTCACTAAAATGAACAAATCAAGAGACTATAGATGCTGGTTAGTATGTGGAGAAATGGGCACCCTCCTACACTGTTGGTGGGAATATAAACTGTTGCAGCCGCTCTGGAAAACAGTATGGAGTTTCCTCAAAAAACTATCAATAGAAATCCCCTATGACCTAGCAACGGCACTGCTTGGGATTTACCCAAGAGATACAGAAATGCTGATGCATAGGGGCACATGTAGCCCAATGTTCATAGTGGCACTGTCAACAATAGCCAAATCATGGAAAGAGCCTAAAGATCCATACCTGATGAATGGCTCAAGAAGATACACAATGGAGTACTACATGACAATGAGAAAGAATGAAATCTGGCCATTTGTAGCAAAGAGGATGGGCCTCCAGGGTGTCATGCTAAGTGAAATAAGTCAGGCAGAGAAGGACAGATACCATGTTTGCACTCATAGGTCTAACAGGAGAAACCTAGTGGAGGACCATGGGGAGGGTAAGGGGAAAAGAGAGTTGAGGAGAGAGAGGGACACAAATCATGAGAGATATTGAATACTGAGAAGGAACTGAGAGCTGAAGTGGGGGAGGGGATTATGGTCATGCGGGGGGGGGCACTTGTGGGGAGAAGCACTGGGTGTTATATGGAAACTGACTTGATAAAAAACTATTATAAAAAATAAATAAAAAGAATGTAAAAAGCAAACATCACATTCAGCATTAGGATAAGTCATATAGTCTAGTCTAATGCTAGATTATGACTATGCAGCGTTTTAAAAAATTTCTCTTAATTTTTGGATTTATTAACAATTAAAATGATCTTCTGCTATGCCCATCACAGGAACACAGCTGCAATAACCAAAAGTAAAGGATCAAAACTAAGACAGCTGAAAGTAGGTTGTGTTTTTTCAATTTAGTTCAATGGTAAATAGCTTATTCGACAAGAGGAAGAAGCAGATTAATCAATAGCAAAGGAGGATAAGGTGGTATGTTTCAAAATGGTCCAATTAAGTTATCTAGATAGACCATCCTATTGCCAGTCCTTTGTTAGCATTTCATCTGAAGTTATGATGTGTAGGAATTTTGGTGAGTGTGAGCCGCTTTGATTATTCCTTAGCATATCAAAACACAATAGAATAGTATCAGGCTGCAATAAATAAACAAATAAATGAAAAATAAAATAAAATACAAGTGGTTAAAATTCTTAACATAGATGTCTCTTAAAAGTCTATATGAAAAGCAAAAACAACTCAATTTCAACAAAAGGCAAAGGATATGAGTAAACAATTCACAGAATAACTGCAAATGGCTAACATGGATTTCAAAATGTTCTCAGTTCCCTGAGGATGAGGGATATGTAAATTTGATAATAATATAGCATTTCCACTTATCAGATGAGCAAAAATTTAAGAGATTGCTAATATCAACTTTCCAAGCATGATCTGAAGGCCTTTTGCATCAGAATCATTTGGTGGGTTTTTTTAAAAGGCAATCCCCAAAACTTGGAAACAACTCAGATCTCAGATGTCCTCAGACGTTTAGGGGTGAACAAACTGTGGCACCCCTACCCCATGGAATCCTAGTTAGCAATGAAAAGGAGAAGCTATTGATATAGGTAACTACTTGTATGAATCACATGGGTATTATTCCAAGCCAGTCTCAAAAGGTTACATATGAAATTAGTCTAGATCTGAAAATAAAAAATCAATTTTGAGAGAGAAAAGACTGGTGTTCACCAGGGATTTGAGATGGGGCTAGAGTGTGACTATAACTTGATAGCATGAGGAAACTTGTTGGGGTAATGAGACTCTTCTGTATCCTGATTGTTGCACCATCAGGTGGTTCTGCAAATCTACTACCTGTGTTAAAATTCACATAACTGTATATTCCATCTCCTCAAAAGTCAAACTTACTGTGTGAAAATTAAAACAAACAAACAAAAAACACATATATGGGGCCCACCTCAGACTTAATCAAGATCTCTGGGCATGTGGAGTTCACCCAGTGGTCACTCCTAAAAAGCTCCCAGAGATTCTTGTGGATACTAGGTTTTAAGAAACACTGGCCTTTCATAATTTTTCATATGAGTATACATTTGTACCACATTCTGGAGGATCATTAGGAATATATAACAAAATATAGAAGGTGTATACACTTTTTTCAACAATCCACTTTTAGTAATATATCATATGAATACATTCACAGAAGTTTGCAAAGAACATGTACAAACATGGACACCAACAGCAATGAAGCAGTGAAAATTAGGAACAACTTAGACTTCCATCAAGAGCAAACAAATAAATTATGCTACAGCTATATTGTATATTTGTAAGCACACAGTGGAGGAGAATACACCTATAATTTTATGTATTTATTCACATTCTAATGTATCTGGAAGGAATCCTCTGGGCTGTTAATGTACATGATACAGCTTTAGGTTGTGGCTTTATCTGCACCCATCCTGCCCTCTAAGAAAAGGAGAATGAATTGCTTTAATTTAAAAAATAGGGAAATCTCACATACAAATCTAGTTATGGCATTGGTGCTTCAGTGATAGAATTCTCACCTCCCAAATCCCAATATGCAGTTCCTCCTGAGGCATTAGAAGGCTTATCATTTACAGCCTGGGCAAGCAGCCATTGTAGACATATACACTCTTGGCTTTCTCTGTACCACACTGGAGATCTTAAAGTTTGACTTACATAATAAGCTTTGGGAATAAGTAGGGAGTCCTCAAGTTATGTCTTTATATATATATATGTACCTGTGTGAATTAAATTGATATGAAACTTCTAATAGAGACATATAAATTAAATTAAATATTTTCATTATTGTTATTATTCTTGGGCATCTTCTCTGTGCTAGAAGCTTTACATATACTGGGTCTGATTCTCACAATACCCTTTATGGTGGATTTTATTATCCCTCTATGTAGATGAAAATACTTTAGCATTGGGAGGTTAACTCACTTACCCAAGTCTCCCTGCTCCCTCTTCACCCAGGAAAAGGCAAGGACCCTTCTATTTTGTCCCCTAGGCTTTGCTTGCCTTTTCAAATAACATTGTTCTGAATTGGTAAGCCAAAAATTCACCCAATATATAAGTATATTTCCATTTTCCCCACATTAATTAAATAAATTTATATTGAATGTATATTTTGTAAAAGAAAGCAATCTGTCCATATACTATTTAAATATTTGAAATGAACAGCATCCATTCAGTTTTCTGGACTTCCTTTGTAATGTCTCCCAGCTGCAGCATGAGAATTCTGTTGCTTGTCTACAGGTCTCATCGTTATGATTAGCTTACTTCTTTTCTGATGGGTCAGCCCCTTGCTTATCAGTTGTTGAATATTTGAATATCACTTCTGGTTATATGACTGTTTGCTTTATATCTGTTCCATATTCATAACATTTTCCTCTCCTTTCGTCATTATTGCTAAGCTATTGTGCCTTAAAAATGTGACTCTTGTTCCTTCTGTCTGAATTTGCCTTCTTTTCTACTCCTTTGACCTATTTAATGATGATTCAAGCTTCTGGGCTCAATTCAAATCCCATCCTTCTGAAAGTCTTTCCTGCCCAACTCAGTTCTCTCTCTTGGGGGTCTTGTAGTGCCCTGTTCTCACATCTATCATGGGCTAGCCTACAATTGTTGTGAACTTCTTGGGTGTGTGTGTTCATATCATCATATCTTCCATACGTAGCAAAATGCCAGTCACCCACTATGTTTCTTGACCCAGCTGGAGATAGGCCAGATGAATGGCACTTACAACTGACTGAGCAAATGGGAAAAACTCTGATTTTAGTGTACATCAGAGGCTAGACTCCAAGACACCTTCTTTCACCAGGTGGTTGGAGGAGTGGCCACACTTAAGCCAGATAGAAATGAAGAATGGTCCTAGAAAGTCTCTCATAGCTTTGCTACATTGTGGTGCCTCAGTGGTCTCTGACTGTGGCATGATTAATTATAACCTTATCCATGAATTTTCTTCAGATAAACCAGGAGTTTAGCCTCCATCCCTACCTTAATGCTCTAACACCCCTTGCCCTTACTACTTCAAGAAAAGGGTACTACTTAATATTCAACTACTTACTCAAGTCTAGAATCAGAAATTTTGACTAATGTTGATGTGAAATTGTTATTTTCCCCCCAAATACATTCCTGGGATCCACAAAAGCCCATAAAAAGTAGCTAGAAAAACCATAGCTTAGTAAGTTGGTTCCCCTAATACCCTTCATTATTACCTAAGGTATCAGATCTTTTTCCTGTCTGCCTATTTCTTCTTATATCCACTCCCTAACATCAGTTTTGTATTCCCAATTTCCCTCAAGGAGTTTTCTGAAACTGAATATTCTCTCATTGTCTCCAACTCAATGTGTCTTCCTGCTCAAAACACAATCCATACTTACTATCTTCAGTCTCTAGTCTTCCTGGCTTAAACCTTTGGCATAGTTTTTGACTCACCACTCCCTGAGTCTTCCTTCCCTCATAAGTGATTAGTTATCAAGTCACAGTATTGATGAGAAACTTCTTTTATGGCAACTCTTAGATCTGTTCTTTCCTTTCTCATTTCCTTGGCCACTGACAGTTTTAGGTTCCTCTTAACTCACATATTTTCTAACTAGTCATGTCCACTGGCAAGACAGAGCTCAGATATCACCTTCAGAAGTGTTTCATTATTTTATGATCCTCTGATTTCACCTATACATACTTCATTAAATACCTGCATGTATCCTTTCCTATGAACTCTTCAAGGCAGGGTTCCTATTGCATTACTCCTATGATCCCAGTACCTGGCACATTGTGGGTGGTCAGTGAATGCTTGTAGAATGGATGTACACTTGTAGAAAGTGAGGGGGGATTAGATGGAGGGAGGGATTATTCTGCTAAGATACTCATTGAAGTCTTTGTTTCATGTTTTGATTCCAGTTGAACCTAAGAGGTCCCAACATTTTGTAAAACTTACAGAATCCCTCCCTCCTCAGAAGGATAAATAAATCCACAAAATAATGACTACAATTTCAGGATCAAAGATGTCCTGAGGCCTATCCATAATCTCCAAGTTAGAAAGCCCTGATCTATCCTTGAACTCAATTAGGCACGTTACTGTCAAATTAATCTTTCTGAAATATGTTAAGAATCTATATCAGACATGTACTATTGACTAGAACAAATCTGAATTATTTGGCTTGGAACTCATGGTTCTCTCCTAATTGACTATGTTTTTGTTCATCCATATGTATTTTCTACTATCCCCTATATTTAATTAGGCCATTGATACCAGAGAAAGGTGTGTCATGCTCAGAAGTAACTGCCACTATCAAAGCACTTTTCTGAGCAGAATGGTCACCAATGATGCCTTGATGTGTTGCCACACAGTTTCCCAGGACCATGTGGCCCCAGTTGTCTGTGGGTCGGCAAGAGGCCTGTAGGGAGCCCTGCACAAGAGCTCAGCTCTGTCAATCAACTTTCTTTCTCTCTGAAACTCATATGTTGTTTACTTTATCCACAATGTGTCTCTTAGCTGAAGCCAATTTTATTTCCAGGGGACATATAACAATGTCTGAATATATTTTTGGTTGTCACAACTGGGGAGTGGGTCCTACTGGCATCTGAAGGGTAGAAGCTAAGAATAATGCTTCACATCCTACAATGCACAGGACAATCCCACAGCAAAGAACTTTCTAGCCCCTAATATTGATAGATCTGAGGTTGAGAAGCTCTGGTATGCAGGGCTTTTTACATCAGTAGTCAGTCCTCAAATTCTTCTTCAAGTCCCACTCTCTCAGCAAAACTTTCTCAGGTCCCCTCTAGTCTGCCAAGATCTTTCTTTAAACTCTGTCCTGCTTAGTGTCTTTCCCCACCTACCACATACAAATTAGGACTTGACACTTAAATAGATGTCACCAAATCTTGCATTTGTTTTATCCCATATTCTCTATTAGGTTATAAGATCATTAAGGACAGTGATATTTATTTCTCTATAGGCCTAATCCCAAGGCAAATGTGTAATAAATACTTGTTGACTCAAGTTGTTCCCTTACTCAGAATGAAATACAAATGTGTTTAAATACTCGTTGTAAGGATTTCAGGATAGGGAAGCAGAGGAATGTAAAAGGGAAGTTCTAGAATTTCCACAGAATTTAAACTCTTCTTATTCTGAGGAATATACCTGGAAGTGGAACTCGGGTATCAGCTAGAGTCACACTCTCCTCTGATGTTTAAGCCTGGGCAGGCTCATCCTTGACAGTTCCTTTTCCCCAGTGTTCCCTAAAATATCTTACATAAGGCATTAATATGTCTCTAAGGGTTTAGAGGGGGTTGGAAATACAGACCTAAAAATCAAATATTAGGCAGCCTTATTTTTTGACAGCTCTATTTTTTAAAATCTTTCATCAACTCCAGTCTAAGAATTTCTCTAGACCTGCCTGCCTTTTGTACCAGACTTCAATCTTCTGCTATGTAGCTCTACACCTTCTCTGTCTTCCTTCTGTTTCTTCAAACACCTCCTAGTCCCCACTCTCAAGTTCCTATAAACTACTTTTGCAGAGCAGCCAAAAATTCCTGAGGCTTTACTTTTCCCATTCTAAGCAGTCTAGGATAGTCATACCCTAATAAAGATTGTCCTTTCTCTAAACCAAATCAAACTAAACCAAACCAAACCAAACCAAACCAAACCAAATAAAACAAAACTCTCAGTGTCTTTCATTCATTACACTCCACAAACATAGAGCTCTGAGTTCTGGTGAAGAGAAATGTCAGCCATGAAGGGAAATGCTTCAGCAGAGGCAAGTAACAAATCTCCGCAAAAGAAGAAAGTGTGGCACAGGTATGAATTAGACCTGAAGAGTGAGGAAAGTTTTAAGGTTGCCGTGGCTTGGTTATATGTCAGCCACCTGGTTTTCTTTCTAACCCAAACTTGGAGGGCTGGGGACACTGTTAAATCACCTATGTGGCAGGGTCAGCCATCAAGTTGCTGTGAGACCCTCTGAGGATGAGAATGAGGCCAGCACTACACAAAGTAGTGTGCTAGCTTACTTGTACCCTGGGGATGCCAATAAATGTTTTGTTTTGGCACTAAAGGAAAGGACAAACACATCACTTGTGTAGTACTCACTTTTGCTAATACATACATAGTACTATAAAATTAATAAAACTTGTTTTGTGATATAAGCTCTTTATAAAAAATTATAGGTGATGAAACACACTACTAATACCACCGTGAGAAATAATTTCTGAATATTTTAGTGAATTTCCTGGTCTGATGAGGGTCTTAAGAAAATAAGGGCTTTTCATCTCTAAGGAAATGCTTAGGTTAGTTTTACCACAGAAGAAGACTCTTATTTTACAGGGTCAGAATTGGATATCAAAAATTCCAACTTGACATGCTCCTAGAAGTGTCATGGCCCATTCTTTAACTTAATGTGTGTATCTCCTGGAAACTCAGAGCGTTTCTTACTCCTCTTTCCCCCTAAAATTAATTTAGTTCTTCAATAAATACTTACGGAGTGCCAACTATTGTTACCAGACACTGTTCTAGACAGTGGAGGTACATCACAGAACAAGACAGACAGAAATCTCTGCTTATGGAGCTCTTCCTTGTGGGAGGAGATAGCAAGGAGATGAGCAAGTCTCCTCAGTTCTCTAGGTCCCAATCTTCTCTCTGATCTAATAAACCTAGGAGGTTGGGCCAGAACTTAAACATCTTCAGAGATTGGGAAAATCATTTGAAATGCCTAACTTAAATGGAAACATTTTGTTAGGTTCCTTTTTTAATCTTTTAAAATTCTAATAAGCTCTGCATTTTATTTCCTGATATGTCCAAGTGTTTTCAAATATAAAAACAATATTTAAAGTGAATTATCATGGAGTAAAAATGATGCTCTGTGAAAATGTGCCTTGATTATGGAGTGACTACGCATCTGCCCAGAAAGGCACTCCACCTTAAAAAGCAGGAATCGTCCTACTCTGATAGAACATGGCAATAATTTCTTTTTTAAAAAATTAAATTTAGGGGCACCTGGGTGGCTCAGTCGGTTAGGCTTCCGACTTCAGCTCAGGTCATGATCTCACGGTTCCGTGGGTTCAAGCCCCGTGTCAGGTTCTATGCTGACAGATCAGAGCCTGGGGCCTGTCTTCAGATTTTGTGTCTCCATCTCTCTCTGACCCTCCCCTCCTCATGCTATCTCTCTCTCAAAAATAAATAAAAACATTAAAAATTTTTAAAAATTATATTTGTTTTTAAATTTTTATTTAATTATTTTTTTAATTTTACATCCAAGTTAGTTAGCATAGAGTGTAACAATGACTTCAAGAGTAGATTCCTTAATGTCCCTTAACCATTTAGCTCATCCCCTTTCCCACACCTCCAGTAACACTGTTTTTTTCCATATTTAAGAGTCACTTATGTTTTTGTCCCCCTCCCTGTTTTTATATTATTTTTGCCTCCCTTCCCTTATGTTAATCTGTGCCATCTTAAAGTCCTCATATGAGGGAAGTCATATGATATTTGTCTTTCTTTGACTGACTAATTTCGCTTAACATGATACCCTCTAATTCATCCATGTAGTTACAAATGGCAATATTTTATTCTTTTTGATCATGACAATAATTTTTAATAATATTTTTCTTGACAGCCAGTGCAGTAGGCAATATATCCAGATACTTGGTGCCTGAACTGTGTAGAAGAAACCACTAAGTGGGAATAAATTTTCAGAAAATGGAAGCTAAATACAAACTTTTCAGTTGTACTTCAGATAGGCCTTGAGATGAACTCTGTTGCTTCATCCTTCACACATTAAATTATATAATGCATGCTTTGCAGCTCCCTGATTCTTTTTTTTAAATTATTTTTTAATTTAAAAAATTTTTAATGTTTTATTTATTTTTGATACAGAGAGAGACAGAGCATGAGAGGGGGAGGGGCAGAGAGAGAAGGAGACACAGAACCAGAAGCAGGCTCCAGGCTCTGAGCTAGGGATCAGCACAGAGCCCAATGCGGGGCTTGAACCCACGAACATGAGATCTGATCTGAGCTGAAGTCAAAGGCTTAACCGACTGAGCCACCCAGGACCCAGGAGCCCCTCCCTGACTCTTTTCATGACCTGAGGTAATCCTCACAGTTAGTTTGAGATAGATAGCTTTGGGCCTGTTTTATAGATCAAAAAATACAATCAGGCACAAAAACAGACACAGAGACCAATGGAATAGAATAGAGAACCCAGAACTGGACTCACAAGTGTATGGCCAATTAATCTTTGACAAAGCAGGAAAGAGTATCCAATGGAAAAAAGACAGCCACTTTAGTAGGTGGTGCTGGAAAAGCTGGAAAGCAAGATGCAGAAGAATGAAATTAGACCACTTTCTTACACCAGTCACAAAAATAAACTCAAAATGGATAAAGAGCCTCAATGTGACACAGGAAACCATCAAAACCCTAGATAAGAAAGCAGGAAATAGCCTCCTAGACCTCAATCACAGCAATTTCCTACTTGTCACATCCCCAGAGGCAAGGGAATCAAGAACAAAACTGAACTCTTGGGACCTCATCAAGATAAAAAGCTTCTGCACTGCAAAGGAAACAAACAACCCCCCCCCCCACAAACTAATAGGCATCCAACAGAATGGGAAAAGATAGTGGCAAATGATAGTGGCATATCAGCTAAAGGGCTAGTATCCAAAATCTACAAAGAACTCACCAAACTCCATACCCGAAAAATGAGTAATCCAGTGAAGAACTGGGCAGAACACTTGAACAGACACTTCTTCAGAGAGGACATCCAGATGGCCAACAGGCACATGAAACGATGCTCAGCGTCATTCAGCATCAGGGAACTGAGATACCACCTCACAATGGTCAGAGTGGCTAAAATGAACAATCAAGCACAGAGACTAAAGATGCTGGCGAAGATGTAGAGAAACAAGCACTCTCCTACACTGTTGGTGGGAATATAAACTGGTACAGCCGCTCTGGAAAACAGTGTGGAGGTCACTCAAAAAACTATCAATAGAAATCCCCTATGACCCAGCAATAGCACTGCTGGGGATCTACCCAAGGGATACAGAAGTGCTGATGCACAGTGGCACATGTACCCCAATGTTTATAGTGGCACTGTCAACAATAGCCAAATCATGGAAAGAGCCTAAATGTCCACCAACTGATGAATGGATCAAGAAGATGTGGTGTATATATATACAATGGAGTACTACATGGCAATGAGAAAAAATGAAATCTGGCAATTTGTAGGAAAGTGGACGGACCTTGAGGGTGTCATGCTAAGCGAAATAAGTCAGGCAGAGAAGGACAGATACCATATGTTGACACTCATAGGCCCAACAGGAGAAACCTAACAGGAGACTATGGGAATGAGAAACGGGGGGAAAAGAGTTGGGGAGAGGGAGTGAGGCAAATCATGAGAGACTTTTGAATGCTGAGAACAAACTGAGTGATGAAGAAGGAGCGGGGTAGAGGAAGGGAGGGTGATGATCATGGAGAGGGGCACTTGTGGGGAGAAGCACTGGGTGTTATATGGAAGCCAACTTGTTAATAAACCATTAATAAAAAAATACAATCAAAGAGTCAGGATAATTTGCTCAAGGCCACATAAATAGAATATTCAAACAATGTCTCCTAATACCAAGTTGGATTCTTCTTCTCTGTCTTACATATACTCTCTCTCTCTCTGGAACCTAAAAATTCTATGATTACTTTTCTTATGAAAAGTGCAGGCATATTAGAAGAGTACAAAGTGGATTTTTATTTTGTTTGTTATCAGGTAACAATGAAATTAAGCAAGGTTGCTAGTGGAAACCAAAAGGTCACCTGAGAACCAGCCCCTCCCACTAACCACATCTTCCTTTGGGTAGTTTTATTGCCTCTAGATGAACAGCAAGAGTCTGTTGATAGTTTCACAAAAATTTCTTGGTGTCTCCTCTGCAGTAGGTCCTGATGTTTCTGGGTCTCTTAGTCCCCCATATTCAGCCCCAGGTTGCCACCTGGCTAGTTTGAATTGACCTGGCCCATACCCTGAGAAAATCAAAGAAATAAAAATGCTCTTGATAAGGTGAGGATTTTGTTTGTTTCATCCTATAGCAACTGTGGAGGACATGCCACCGTGTCTCCATATGGGGAGCTTTGGTATAGAACACTTATAGGATTCTCTTCCTTCTGCCTTCCCCCTCCTAGGCAGAAGCAGCTTCAGTTTCCTAATTTGTAAAGTGGGAATAATAAACTACATCAATGGTGTTTTCATTTGAGTTTAGAGAATTCAGCCTTGATCATTATCTTTAGCTCTATTCTTTTATACTCATGTGTCCCCATTTGAAATCTGGATCAACAGTTCTCAGAATAACTCATGTTTTGGTGTGTATAGTAGGGAAGAGGTTTGGCGAGCTGGTCAATCATTTAGAATTTTGTGAAAGGTTGGAGCTGTCACATCAATTGTGAGCAGAGGTGTGTGAGAAACTCAGCTGCAGAACTGTCCTAGGAGGGCATGGCTGGGTGAGGGTGAGGTTATGCCCTTGACTCTGCTTATCAGAAGGGTGAGGACAAGATGTACATGAGCTGTAAGGTAAAGATTTCAAGAACACAGAAAAAGAAGAAGAGAGGGTGTGAATTTTTCTTTGGCTCATGAAGGTGCCCGTCTCTGTGGACAGGGAAATTTCACTGTATAAAATAGCTACATTGCATACCAATTTTAAAATACTGTTGAGATCAGTAAAAAGAGAAAGGGAAGGAGACCAATTATATGTAATGAAACCAAGCCATAAATAATGAAAGTACCAGTTACTCCTTAGTCGGTTTCTAACTGACTTTTTATTAGAGAAAGCAGGTATAAGCAAAAACAGCAAAACCAAAACAGCAGTTACTTTCGGTGAATAATAATCTAACATTATAGGATATTTCTACAGTGCTATCTATGAAGGACCAAGTGTCCGTTGAGGTCTCCCTATCATTGAAATTGAAATTTGTTTAATAGTTCTGTCCCTTTACATTCTGTCCAGTGGCTTTTCAAATGCCCTTGTCTCTCTCGATGCAAGGACTGTCCTGGACATTGCTAGCTCCTACACCAGCACTTTCTTTTTTTTTTTTTTTTTTAATAGTTTATTGTCAAATTGGTTTCCAAACAATATCCAGTGGTCTTCCCCATAAGTGCCCTCCTCCATTACCATCACCTCTTTTCCCCCCTCCCCCTTCCCCTTCAACCCTCAGTTCATTTTCAGCGTTCAATAGTCTCTCAAGTTTTACATCCCTCTGTCTCCCCAACTCTCTTTCCCTCTTCCCCTCCCCCTGGTCCTCCATTAGGTTTCTCCTGTTTTCCTGTTAAACCTATGAGTGCAAACATATGATATCTGTCCTTCTCTGCCTGACTTATTTCGCTTAGCATGACACCCTCGAGGTCCATCCACTTTGCTACAAATGGCCAGATTTCATTCTTTCTCATTGCCATGTAATACTCCATTGTGTATATATACCACATCTTCTTGATCCACTCATCAGGTGAAGGGCATTTAGGCTTTTTCCATTTTTTGGCTATTGTTGACATTGCTGCTATGAACATTGGGGTACATGTGCTCTTATGCATCAGTATTTCTGTATCTCTTGGGTAAATCCCTAGCAGTGCTATGGCTGGGTCATAAGGGAGTTCTATTGATAGTTTTTTGAGGAACCTCGACACTGTTTTCCAGAGTGGCTGCACCAGTTTACATTCCCACCAACAGTGTAGGAGGGTGCCCGTCTCTCCACACCCTCGCCAGCATCTATAGTCTCTTGATTTGTTCATTTTAGCTACTCTGACTGGCGTGAGCACCAGCACTTTCTGAGCTCACCATCTCCCTTGGGTCTCAGTTCCCATCACTCTCCACTACACAGATCTGAATGTGGAACTTATCTCTTTTTTATGGATCCCATACTGCAAAACCATTGCCCAAGATATTGTGTGTGTTGCAAAATATTGCAGGTTCAGTGTAACAGGGACTAGTAGTAGATATGCTCATATACCAATCTACATGCTCCCTCTACTCTTCCCACCAGCCTATTTTGCTAGCAGGCTAACCTCTTTTGCAGAATTCCTCTCCCGTACCTCTCCACTCTCTGTCCCACGGACTCCCCCCTTATTTTCTTCCCCATTAGCCCCTTCCTCAGTCTCCCACTCCCTACTCAATTCAGACCTTCCATTTGCTCATCAAAATTTCAAAAACATTCCTGCTTTTTGTAAATGGCTTTTATGATGTTTAAGTAAGTTCCTTCTATCCCGACTTTCTCGAGAGTTTTTATTAAGAAGAGATAATGTATTTTATCAATGCTTTTTCTGCATCTATCGAGAAGATCATATGATTTTTTTCTTTTGTTTTGTTAATGTGATGTATCACATTAATGGATTTGCGAGTATTGAACCAGCCCTGTAACCCAGGAATAAATCCCACTTGATCATAATGGATAATACTTTTTATATGCTGTTGAATTCGATTTTCTAGTACCTCGTTGAGTATTTTTGCATCCATATTCATTAAGGATATTGGCCTGTAGTTCTCTTTTTTCATTGGGTCTCTGCCTGGCTTGGGAATCAAAGGGATATGTGCTTCTTAGAATGAGTCCGTTAGTCTTCCTTCCATTTTTATGTTTTGGAATAGCTTAAGAAGGATCAGCGTTAACTCTGTTTTAAACATCTGGTAGAACTCCCCTGGGAATCCATCTGGCCCTGGGCTTATATTCTTTGGGAGATTTTTGATAACTGATTTGATTTCTTCACTGGTTATGGGTCTGTTCAAATTTTCTATCTCTTCCCGTTTGAATTTTGGTAGTGCATGTGTGTTTAGGAATTTGTCCAGAAGTCCTGATGCATAGGAGCACATGTACCCCAATGTTCACAGTGGCACTTTCTACAATAGCCAAATCACGGAAAGAGCCTAAATGTCTATCACTTGATGAATAGGTCAAGAAGATGTGGTATATATATACAATGGAGTATTACATGGCAATGAGAAAGAATGAAATCTGGCCATTTGTAGGAAAGTGGATGGACCTTGAGGGTGTCATGCTAAGCGAATTAAGAAAGGCAGAGAAGGATAGATACCATATGTTTGACTCATAGGTCTAACAGGAGAAACCTAACAGAGGACCATAGGGAGAAGAAGGGGTAAAGAGAGCTGGGGAGAGTGAGGGACACAAATCATCAAAGACTATTGAATACTGAAAACGAATCATGCACTGAAGAAGGGGGGGAGGTAGAAAAGGGGGTGATGGTCATGATGGGGGGCATTTGTGGGGAGAAACACTGGGTGTATTATGGAAACCAATTTGAAAGCAAACTATTAAAAAAAAATCCCTGCTAAAATTAATGGTTCTGTCCTTTAGCAACATTGAAATATTTACAGATCCTTTGATATTTAGTCTTTTCCTTATCTGTCTCCTTCACTCTTCTCTCTAAGTGCAAGCAAAATGTATAGAAGTTTTCTCATTGATATTGTGTCCCCTCTCCCAAGAACACAGAACATAGAAAACAAATATTAGTTTTGAATAATCAACTTTTTTTTTTGCTTCTTCAGTAAGCAAAAATGAATACAATTTGATAATGCAGGAACATATCATTTGTTCCTGAAGCAACACTTGCTATGCCATCTTCACATTAATACAATGTGAAGTCCTTTGCTCCTTCTGTCTTCTCACCCTAACCCATTCCTTCCTATACCTGTCTTTTTCCTCCCATCCCACCACAATTATCATCCTCTTCCTCTTTCTTCTTCCATCTATTGGAATCTCATTTTTCCGACTCCCAAGTTACATCTTCCCTCCATGAAGACCACCTGGCCTCCAATGCTGGTCCTGCTATTTAATTTCTTTGTACTCTAACTATTTTGTATAACTTTGTCTTTTCTTTTTTCTTTTGATTGAATGGATGGCTTAAGCCTTCAGGAATTTTAAATCTTGCGGTCACCTACAAATATATACACCAGCAGTGATGTGCCCTTGGGTAAATGACCTAAATGGTTCCAGGGTCAGGTTTCCCACCTGCAAAATGAAAATGAAAATAGTAGCTTCCTCATAAGTAACGCTGTGGGGATTGAGAGTGTCTTTCAAAGAGCTAAGCATAGTGTTGTAACACAGAACGTTCTCACTAAATGTCAGCTATATTATGCTGTGTTGATGATCGAAGGCATAGGCTGAGCCAGGTAGATGAAAAAATATTGACAAAATCAGTAAAATAACTAATTGGCCAAGTAAGGAGAATACACATCAGGTCAGGCCTTAAATGAATTGTAGGTCAGAAAGAAGCCTGGTTGTTAGCTTGACTTTTTAGCTTTTCAGACTGTGATGGTGTGTTTCATAGACCAAATGATTTCTTGGGAGGTTTTTAGCCACCAGGAGGAGCACAGTGTATTTCCCCACCCCCCACCCCTACAAAGACCAGTCTTGGACAACGGTTAGAATATAAAGTGATGACAATGATCATTTCTCTGGCTGACTGGAATGGAAGGGGAAATCTCCCACAGGTTATTGTAATTTCCCAAATTAGAAACTTGACCAAATTGGCAGAAAGTTTAAAAGGGGACTTTGCTTGTCAACTCATGGCAACCTGGTTGGGTTTCAGACAGGGTATCATTATGAGCTTCTGCTGTAGCACAGGCTGGCATGTGGCTCATGTCCTGACTCAAGGAACCACTCAGAAACTTCTTTCTCACCAGGACCTCTTCTTGAAGCTTCTCTGTAGAGATTCCTTCCTCCAAGGGCTAACCAATGATAAAACTCATGATCAACAGTTTCTAAAATGTCCTTGTACACGTAGGTGACAATTTCTGTGTTATATCATCACATCAGCCCTATGAGTTGCATACATCTGTTATCCCCTTTTTACAGAGGAAGACACCAGGCTGAAATCTGTAACTTTCCCAAGATCACATTTTGCAGGTAGCAAAGTGCAAACCCAATCTTCACAGCTCCAAAGTCCACATTCTTAACACTTGGACAATGGAGACTGAGCAGATCTCAGCCCACATAACTTAGGGTTAAGATCAGTATTATAGTAAACAGGTTAATGCCTATCTGGTATGATTGAAATGTAGTAAATGGCTGTGTATTTAAAATAAGCAACAGATATCATACATATTTCCTAAAATTCTTATATTGCTCATTTCTTTTTTTAATGTTTATTTATTTTTGAGGGAGAGAGAGAGAGAAAGAGAGAGAGAGAGAGAGTGGGTGAGGGACAGAGAGCGAGGAAGACACAGAATCTGAAGCAGGCTCCAGGCTCTAAGCTGTCAGTACAGACCCCGATTGGAGGATTGAACCCATGAACCATGAGATGGTTACCTGAGCTTAAGTTGGACGCTTAACCAACTGAGTTACCCAGGCACTCCTTTCTTTTGTTTAATTAAAAAATTTTTTTAAGTTCATTTCTTTAGATCAACACCTTAAGACTCTTTGCAAACATTATCTGCTAGGGAAGAAAATCTATTGTATATGTACCACTTATTAGGTAACTGTGCCAAGACTACCGGGTGATTCTTGAGCACATTAAAGTTTGAGAATCTTTGCCCTAAGGGATGTATTTATTATCCCTGTTTCAATAATCACTCCTTGTAGATGACGCAAAACTCTGTTCTCATTCCTGAAGTCAACACTCACTCTTCCTACAATTTGACAATATATCACACAGCTTTCCCCTGGCACTCAACAGCTTTAAAAGCAAACTTTTTAAAAAAAATCCAGACCAGATCCTCTCAGACTTATCCATTCACCGTGGGATGGTGCACCATCTCTCTATCACCTAGACCAGAAAACTCAGTTACCTCAGGTTTTCCCTTCAACTTGAGATAACCATTTAAGTCCTATATATTCTGCCTTTAGAATGCTTCTTGAAACAACCTTCTTGTGCTTTCCAATCCTGTGGTTGTATTCTCATTCCAACACCTTTGTTCTCCACCCTGCCCATGACTAGTCTGATAGGCTCCTCTCCAGCCTCCAGTCTCTTCCCATGGCCACCCTTCTCTACTCCACTGTAGCTCTCATCACATCATTGCTATGAATGTACAAAGACCCTCCACACCCTCTATTACAAAATGCCCTATCGCTGAAAGCCATTTATAGTTTGGTTCTAATCTACCCCTTATACCATCTTCTTTCTGCTCCCAGAGAAGCCCCAACTCTCCCTGCCTCTACCGTAACTCATGCAGTTCTCTACTTTGGAACGCTATTTTCCTTTTCTCCATATAAATACTCTTTAATTTTATTAAGACCCTCTCAAAGGCACACTTTTGCCAGGACCTTTGCAGGTCACTCTCAAGCAGCTCTGTTCTAGGAAAGAAGAGCAGGCTTAAGGACAGGACATCTGAGCCTGAACACAAACCTTCCACTTAGCAGCTGAGAAGCCAACACTACAAAATGGGATTCAAGTGGAATGGTAGATAGTGATATGAAATCATGGGAATCCAGTTGACTTGGGGTCCAGATATACATGTGTTTGAATTTTAGTTCTGCCCATTGTTAGCCACATGGTCATTGTTATATTCTCTAGACTATAATTTGATCTTATCTGAAAAAATGGGAACAATGGTATATTTTTGGAGGACTTTTGTGAGGATTAGAGTTAACAAATATAAAGTGCTTTGTACATGACTCTCAATGATGATATTTATCACTGTGTATTTAATAGTGCTTCTCATCCTACGAAACATCATACACATTTACTATGATTATCTCCATCATCCCTTTGCACCTCTCCAAAGTTTTTTTTTTATCATTCTTTTCTATGTTTTCTACTTATTTTAAAGTTATCTTTTCTCTTGACTAAACTTTGAGTTTCCTGGCCCAGGGATTGTTTCTTATATCTACACAGAAACAGATTAGGAAATGTGAATTCAGTTAAGTCTAAGGAGGAAGAAAGAGCCCCTCAACAGTGTGGAGAGTGGGAGGATGTGTTTTTTAGGCACAGCAGTAGGGACCCACGGGACAGTTAGGGGACAGTCTGAGAACTGCTGACACCTGAGGGGACAGAGCAGCTGAAGATCAAGTGTTTTGAGAATTTGCCAACCTCAGTTTGTCTGCCTGGAGATGATAAGGAGCTGTGAGCTGCAGTGCAGTTCAATGTGGATGATGGAAAAAACCTGCAGTCACCCAGGTTTGAGTTCAAACTTTGGGTTGAAGTTCAGGCTAAATCTGTCAGAAAGTAACTGAATGCCATTATGAGGATCTAAAACATGTTAAGTGGTGAAAGCCAGTGTCTGATCAACAGATCTGATCTCATGTCAACAGATTAGTATCAAATTGTGAGCCTCCACTCTCCCCCAGGGGAATCCATAATGTCTCTCCTTGCTGCTTTCCAGCCCTTCAGAGTAGTGAGGTGTTGCAACCTCCCCTTGAGTATACATGCTGGGGCTAAAAGGGGCATTTCCTTCAGCTTCCTTTAGCTTCCTGAGCTCAGTTCATCCATCCATAAGTCCAAATGAGAAATAATATTACTTACTCCAGGAGTTTTGGAGAAGATAAGTTTTATGTGAAATGCCTGGCATAAATATTTTTATCTTTGAGTGTGATAACTGAGAGATTTGACGGAACATGGCCAAAGGGCAAGATTAGCCTAATTTTTAATCCCAAAGAAACTCCATCACATTATACCATATTTTTGGTTATAGGAAATCCCCCTCATTGTCCCTGCCCTCCCATGAGCTATTAACTGCCAGCTACTGGAAGTGATGTTCTAAATCATGTGTCATAGACTCCTGCATTCAGGTCCCACAAGATACAGGGGTATTGGTGGGGAGGGAAGAAGGAATGTAGCAGACTCTGGCTGTCGTCCATTCTTGTTAGAGCCCAAAGTGAACTGAGAAGTCCACCAGTGGTCAAATTATTACTGAGTTAATGGTGAAGGAAACCTCAAATTCATGTTTTTCTGACTCTAAAACCTTTTCCTTGAGGTCACATTTTCTCAAGAATGGAGAAAGCATAGGGCCCGTACTTGAAAAACTTGCAGTCTATCACAGCTTTCAGAGAAGGAATAAGCTAATTGATTGATATGATCAAAATGAAGAAACATCATGTGCCCTTGGTGACCAAAAATTAAAGCCAATAATGCACCTAAATTCTTATCGATACACACCCTCCTACCAAATCCTATTAGCAGAAGAGACCTCCTACCCTTTTATTCTCCCGTCTAAGCAGAAGAACAAAATCCGACAGAATCTCTTCCTATGTCAGATTTTGGGCATGGGAAGAAGTGAAATGAGTAGGAAAGGATACTATTCTCTGGCTGCCTGAGTCAATTACAGAAAGAAATCAACTGGAATCAAGGAGTTGCTATGAAATTTCTAGATCCCATCACAAAAAGTAAGTGTCTATGATGCTATGGTGTGGGACTCTGCTATCACTAAAGGGAAATGCCCCTTTTAGCCCCAGCATGTATACTCAAGGGGAGGTTGCAACACCTCACTACTCTGAAGGGCTGGAAAGCAGCAAGGAGAGACATTATGGATTCCCCTGGGGGAGAGTGGAGGCTCACAATTTGATACTAATCTGTTGACATGAGATCAGATCTGTTGATCAGACACTGGCTTTCACCACTTAACGTGTTTTAGATCCTCATAATGGCATCCAGATACTTTCTGACAGATTTAACCTGAAAGAAAAGACAAGGCTCCAAGAAGGTACCTTTTGCTCTTAAATGGGCAGCATGTAAAGTATTAGAACTGGAAGCAACCTTGAAGATATAATTAGTCCACCCCCCTTACCCCTGCCATTTTATGGGTAGAGATGAGGTTCAGATAAGTGAAGGGACATGCCTAAGAGCACACAACCTTTTAATGGCAGTAACCAAATTCTCTTTGCAATGATTCAACACTCTTTCCATTACATCAAACTGCAGAATACTACACTATAGCATTGATGGGAAATGAGGAGGCTAATGCATGGATCACAAAGCAGCAAGCATGGCTTTATCTAAAGCCATGACATTCTCTGACCCTCTGGAAATTCTGAGTCCATCCTTTCCCAGGCTGAAATAGTGAAATTAACATGTCAACATCCTTGAGGAGAAGAAGCACAAATTGTTCATTTTTCTAAAGCCTTCCCACCCCTCCCCCATCTCACCTCACACTTCTCTCAAGCACCACACCTTGAAGGGAATGGGGAGTGTGTGCAGAGGGGCATGGACTACTATGCTGGGGTCCAATATGATGAGTATATGATGAGCTAATATTAAGTGAGCAAATAAATGTAAAATAAAATGAATAAATGAATCATCTACATTTTCTTTTTACAATTTGAATTAAAATCCTCGCCAATTCATAAAAATGAGTGAGTTTTCAAAATATAAATATAGAAAAAGGTATTCCACATTTGTCCACTTTTATACTTATATGTAACTTTTTTCACATATTTGATATTCTTAAATATTATTCTATATGTTTGTTCAGATAGGTCATATAGGCTCATATATTTTATTATACTTATTCCTAAGTATTTTTCTAATTTTTAAAAAATTTCAAACTAAAAAATAGATAAAAGGAACACCTAATTTGCCCTTCATCCTAGAGTGATTGATTAACATTTTGCCACTTATTTAGAGGCTTGTTTCTAGGTTCCTCAAGTAAAGTCATGAAATATCAATATTACACTAGCTTTGGAGAGGTCTAGGAACTGGAGGGAAGCAAGACAATTCTTTTTGATTTAAAAATATATGTAACTTAATGACATATCAGATAAAGAGCTAGTATCCAAAATCTACAAGGAACTCACCAAACTCCACACCCAAAAAACAAATAACCCAGTGAGGAAATGGGCAGAAGACATAAACAGACACTTCTCCGAAGAGGACATCCAGATGGCCTATAGGCATATGAAATGATGCTCAACATCACTCATCATCAGGGAAACACAAATCAAAACCACACTGAGATAACACCTCATGCCAGTCAGAGTGGCTAAAATGAAAAAATCAAGAGACTAGATGCTGGTGAGGATGTGGAAAGACGGGCACCCTCCTACACTATTGGTGGGAATGTAAACTGGTGCAGCCGCTCTGGAAAACAGTGTGGAGGCTCCTCAAAAAACTATCCATATAACTCCCCTATGACCCAGCAATAGCACTGCTAGGAATTTACCCATGGGATACAGAAGTGCTGACACATAGGGGCACATGTACCCCAATGTTCATAACAGCACTGTCAATAAAAGCCAAATCATGGAAAGAGCCTAAATGTCCACCAAATGCTGAATGGATCAAGAAGATGTGGTATATATATATATATATATATATACACATACACACACACAATGGAGTATTACATGGCAATGAGAAAGAATGAAATCTGGCCATTTGTAGCAAGGTGGATGGACCTCGAGGGTGTCATGCTAAGCGAAATAAGTCAGGCAGAGAAGGACAGATACCATATGTTTGCACTCATAGGTCTAACAGGAGAACAGAAGAAACCTAACAGAGGACCAGGGGGAAGGGAAGAGGGAAAGAGAGTTGGGGAGAGAGAGGGACGCAAAACCTGAGAGACTATTGAATACTGAAAATGAACTTAGGGTTGAAGGGGAAGGGGAAGGGGGAAAAGAGGTGGTGGTGTTGGAGGAGGGTACTTGTGGGGACGAGCACTGGGTGATATATGAAACTAATTTGACAATAAACTATTTAAAAAATAATAAAAATATATGTAACTTATTTCCATTTTGTGGAAGTTTCTTGCTTTTAACCAAACTCAGAGCAGAGCATCATGCAGACATATTTTCCACATTAATGTTGAGCGGTTATCTGTTCTGTTTTCTGAGGTGGCTTTTCTAATTGAGGACACTAGTAATGCTTCTTCCAGTTTCCTGTAAATGCCATCATGGGCTCCTCTTAGCTGGTTTGTGAAACTACAGCTGGGTGGTAAGGGGAGGCACAGTGATACGAGAGAGAGAGAGAGAGAGAGAGAGAGAGAGAGAGAGAGAGAGAGAGAGAGAGAGAGAGAGAACATGAAAAAGCACACCAAAAAAGTTAAATTTGAAAAGGCCACAAAGTGAAACAAGGGTTGGTCATTCAGTAAGAGAGACTAGCAACTTTAAAACAAAAATAACAAAGTTTCCAAAGGCACAAGGAAGTAATTTGCAACCTCTAGCAAGCATCCTTAGAACACTCCTGTCTTTGAGGTTCCTAAAAAGGTAGGATTTAGAGTAATATCTTGCCTTTTAGGAGTGAGATGCTCAATCAAAGGATTGAGGAACATTTGAGAGTGGATGGCCTGGTCAGCAGACAGTTTTGGCACTTGCTGTCTCAAACTCTACAATTTCAGTTATTTAAATGAATCTAGGGGGAGAATACACTTTCTGATAAGAAAGGAAACTTACTTTTTCAAAACTCATAAAGGTTGTCAAGAATTTGTAATTACCAGAGCTGACAGAGCTGTATTACCAAAGGAAGTGAAGACTCTCTGGTTTTATGTTTGTAAGATGACTAACAATAACAAGAGAAAAATGAATAAACTTCACATACACATTGACAAATATGAAACTTCTACTTTGGCTCCTTTCCTAAAAATTGTTTTTATTTGTCCCAATAATTTTCTCTTTTAAAAGGAAATAAATGCAAGTGGGTTGTAAAAATAGATGGTTGGTTCTGTTAAGGTAGAAACTATTATAAGGAGTATTTTGTAATGACCAGAACGAAAACATTAAAGGATGAATGTAAGCTAAAAAATTTGCATTGATATTCATACTGCAGATTCACTATTTAAGTAGATAAATAAAGTTTTAAGAACTTTTAAACAGAATGGATCTGTACAGTGGGAAACCCAGATAGTTCTATTTCAATAATAAAATGGGCATTAACTACAGGAGATGACTATGTGTTTCTGAGATTTTTTTTGTGTATATGAAGGGTCAATGTTCTTTTTCTTTTATATGATGGAGGAAAATTATGTAATAATACACCCAATCTGTTGCCATTTTTTCTTTGTTATATTTGTCTGATATCACACATTTGACTTTTCATGTCCTCATGTGGTCCAGGAAGCAGAAATTCTGAGAGGTCTTGACATGGGGAATTCCCTTTTCTCTTCCCCCTCATACCTAAAGGCAAAGCAATCATATGCCTGTAGCTTGAAAAACTTGGTCTTAAAAAGAAACACTTTTTATCCTGTGAATTTTCTTATAAATATGGAGGTATAATTTATTTTTGGTGAAAGACTGTCTAAAAATGACTGAGCATGAATCACATTAAAATTACACTGCTTATGCTATTCACACTTATAGCTTATGTTGTTCATTCATAGCTGTTAGAATTGAGGCAATTGTGTTTTGCAACAGTGACAGTAAACAAAGCCTTCCTCACTTTCAGTCACTTTTCCAACAAGGTCTGGGAAGAAGGATTTGACTTTGACCAGTCAACCATTCAGTCCTGTTTTTTTATGGTATCTCCATAGCCAAGACACAACATTCAGTTATCAGAACAAACTTATATTACCACTTCAAACATAGACTTTTTATTATGTTCATTTTGGTAGATGATGGTCCTCTTGGAGATAATTTTGAAGAAAATATTCTAACCCATGTGGTCTTTATTAGGCTAACTTGGTATTTAACTCATGTAATTTTACATTGTTTTATTGTTATGTTCTGTTCCCACAAATAATTTTTAAAGTTTCCCAGAAAGGGGGACAAAAGTTTCATCAGCACCTAGGATGGCCACCTACATGTAGGTGTCTACATGTCCCTATTTTGGTGGTAATCATGGCCATTCTCCACCACATTACCCAACATATTACTTAGAATATTTAAGCATGCAAAATAGGAAATAACTCATTAGAAAAAAAAATTTTTAATAACTTCCAGTCACTCTAAAACCCCTCCTGCTTCTTTCAAAATTCTCTGAACCAGTTGAAAATTAACACATTTTCTGAGGAACATACGCTCTCTATTTCCCTCTACGAATATCAAAGAACATAGAAGAACTTTTGGAGCTGAAGCTAAAGCAACTATGAATATAGAACTCCTGAGACTGCTCCAGATCAAGCAGAC
Organism: Mungos mungo; assembly: GCA_004023785.1. NCBI lineage: Eukaryota > Metazoa > Chordata > Mammalia > Carnivora > Herpestidae > Mungos > Mungos mungo. Next base: position 26,177 of record PISW01011947.1, read on the forward strand.
ATCTCTGTGTCAATCCAGATCCAGAGCCTGACTAACCTTTCCCTAGCCAACCTGAAAGCTGGTGGGTCTGGTCAACTGGACACTGGGCACTTGAGGCAAATGTCATTCTTTATTGGCCAGTGGTGCCCACACTTTATCTTGGAATGCCTAGAAGTGGTTTTTCTCTGAATGCTTGCACTGGCATAAAAAAGATATAAGGAAAGGCTTATTCTAGAAAGGGTGGGAGAAGGCTGGCCCCAGAGAAACAGGTGGTTGGCTATGGAGTTCACAGTGTTTTTGTCATGGAATCTACTTATCTCCTATGGGTAAGGCAAAGCTTACATTTTATACAATAATTTAGCAAGACACCTTGCTCAATGAGGATGTGAGCTGCTTTCTCCTCTGGCATATGTCCTAGTCATAGCTGTGCCTCACCAACACACATTCCACCATGAATTTCTTTCCCGTAATTGACTGTATCCATGGGGGGTTATAATGTTCTGATATTTAGGTTCTATTGCAGAAAAACGGAATCTGAATCTTTGGAGATGGAGCCCCGGCCTCTATTTTTAAATTTTTGATATATAATTTTATTGTACAGCTTGAGGTAAGAACAACTGGGCCAAATCAGCTGCTGTTATCCAAACTCTCTAATTACTGGTTTTGGAACATACACATGACTTTGTTCTAGCCACTGAGGCATGAGGAAAAGTCCACTGTAAGGTTCTGGAAAAGGATCTACCACTCCTAAGGAGGAAATGGCAGTTCCGCTGATTTCCTTGGATGTGATACGTGGAAAAGCAGCTACATTAGAAGACACTAGAGTCTCAAGAATCACAGGGTGTGCAATCAGAGATTGATGCACAGTTTCTGGAGTTTGCCTAACTCTGGGCTTCTTATTAGCACATTGCCTTATTATTTAAGCCTGTTTGAGGCACGGTTTGTGGTTATTGTGAGAGAAAAACATTCTAACCAATTTAAATATGTTTACTCTGATCCTAGGGGAAAAGCCTGGGAACGAGGTACCTACTTCCAGTGCTCAGGTCGTATATGACTTTCTGTCAAACATTTTATTTTATTTTATGTGCCTTCCATCTACAATGTGAGGCAATGAGGGCTCAATTACAATCCAAATTCTAAAAGGCTTGTGAAGGCTTCCTGATGCAGTATAGATGTGGGGTATAGGATGGGAATGGGATGTGGGGCATATGATGGGGCCTAGGAGTCAGACTCCAAAGGCTACACCTCTGGAAAACCAAGATGCCTTCTTCTGTATGCAACCAGTCAATTGATCACCTAGGATAAGAAGCCAACCATGTATCAGGCCCCACATTAAACATTGTGAATATGTCTGCTCACTAAATCTTTACAATGCTATAAGATAGATGAGATTACCATCCCATTTTTAGAAGAGGAAGAGGGGGACAGAGGGGTCAAACAGGGTTGGAACACCCTATTTATTTATTTATTTATTTATTCATTTATATTTTTGAGAGAGGGAGAGAGAGAGTGTATGTGCATGAGTGGGGGAGGTGCAGAGAGAGAGAGAATCCCAAACGAGCTCTGCGCTGTCAGCACTGATCCCAAGGCATGGCTCAATCCCATAAACGATGAGATCATGATGTAAGCCAAACTCAAAAGCCAAATGTTGAACTGATCAACTGACTGAGCCACCCAGGTGCCTTGTAACATGCTTTTTAGTTTAGCATTGCAGGTGGGTATATATTGCGTGCCCTCAGAATGCTCTGCCAATGTGGTGGATGAAAAGACACTGCCTGCTCTAGGCATTAGACAAACAAAGGATCTCAATCTTGCTTTACAAGTTTCTATGCAAAATGGGGATGAGAAGATCTATCCCACATTCACCGTACAAAAGCAATTAATTGAGGGCCTGCCCTGCGATCAGTACTTGGCAAATGTTAGCTGTGTTCTGCTCATATTTCCACTTTAAATGCCCAAGCCATTTACCCACAACCTATGGGAAGTTGTAATAGTCAAAGTGCCAACATGACAGGCACAACTGAGGAAAGAGACATTGGTCCCACACAATATTGGTAGTGGAGAGAAAGGATAAAGCCAACTGGTAGCAGTGTCTTGGAAGAGAAAAATCTGGATCTGAGCAGATAAAAGCCATTGATATATCCTCACTTGGCTGTACTGCTAAGGAAGAGGGGTCTAAGACATCATGGTCTGTTTCAGAAGGAAAACAATCCTACCATCATGCAATAGTTCATTAAGGCCAGACATGATGCAAGACTGGTTGATCACTTTAGTATCTGTGATTAAGGCTTCTTTAAAATTGTTAGCTCTATGGAGGGACAGCAATACAAAATAGAGCTATATCCAGAAATCAATCATACCCTCCACCTTGAATTTGAACAGTATGACAGGGTCTTTCACAAAACCAGGGTTGGAGAGAAAGGTTTGACTCATATCTCTAGCTTGGTTCTTCCTCTCCCCTGTTATGGCCTACTACCCACCTCATCCCCAGGAGGTAGTGGAATGATCTCTGCTAGATGCAGCTGCTACCAGCTACATTCCTGCTGAGAAGTAGTGTCACCAAATGAAAAATAGAGTGTTCTCTAAGGTGGAAATTTCCCAGTTTCTGATTTTTGTCTCTTAGGTGAAATTTATAACAGATGAAATTCAGTAGGATTATTGAATGGTGCTTACTTCCAGAAACTGGGTGACAGGGAAGCATGGTGCCCTAAATCAGAACTGCAGGAGGTCTGGATAGGAAAGCATGTTCTGAAGCCTCCAACTGTGATACTCTTTGGAAATATTCAAAGACATGAGATTGTGGCTTATGAGCCATTACTCTAAGAGCTACTTGCACACGTTTATTTCCAACTATATATACTGGTTATTATTAAAAATTAAAAAAACGAGTATTACTTTATGAATGCCTACTTTTGTGCCACGCATTGTAAGAGGTTCTTACCCTATCTTATTAGTAATTTTCACACCAACTTTATAAAGTAGGTATTATTATATCCATTTTAGAGATTAAGAATAGTAAAAACAGTGAAATAGAGAAAGTGGCAGAAGCAAGCTTCAAATCTGGGTCTATCTGATAAGGTATATATATATATACACTTTATCCTGCCCATTTAATTATCGTCTTCTCACCTCCATCTGCTATATTCCTGCTTCACCTTTCTACCTTGAGCAGAAAATAAATTCCCAAACCCAACTTTTTATTTTCACCACAATTATCAGTATTTATGTCTCACTACCAGAGATCACGTTTGTCTCTCTTTAAAGAGTAACCACATCCTGGTCAAGCTAGAGTGACCACCACTCTCCTCCCACCCTCCTGAGTTACAAATCACCCTGCAAATTAAAAGCATTCTTTCCTTATCTTCTCTCATGCTTCCATTGGACCTCCAGCCTTGATTCCCATGATTCTATTAGCACATTGGCCCATTCACCCATCTGCCCTAGAAGATACACAATGAGAGAGAGGTAGGTGGTAAAGAGCATGCAACCTCTTCCACCCCTTGTGACTCACCTTGCAAAGCCACATAACTGGGGCACAAACTGCTTTGTGAGGCACTAACTCTGATCATGCATCTCTGTTGCTTCGGGTGAGAGGCAGTGTGTCATGGTGCTTAGAGTACCTCTGCTATTATAGCTAAGCTCTATGTGTGCTACAAGGCTTAGGCCATTTATTCAAATGCTACATGACTTGTGAAATTGGAATTATATCTTCCAGCAGGGCCATCATGAGGAACAGATGAAAAATAAAAAACTTATTTGGCATCTCTCCCATTATTGAAGTTCAATAGATGGTAGTTATTATTATGTTTGCCTTTGTTATTATTTTCTCTGAAAAATGGGATTTGAGCAGCAGCAGAACATTTCCATGCTGGTCACAATACTGTTGTTACAGTGATAAAAATAAGCTGCCTCTGAGGCCAGTAGAAATAATTTGGGTTCTCCCGATTTTTCTCCGATCTCTTCACCACCCCCCACCCCATCTCCTTTCTAACCAGAGATAAGCATTTCTTAGAAGCAGCAGTTAGTCTGCCTGCTTAAGGTGAAGAGAAGCCTTTTCTATATCCTAGATTAAAGACTCCAGCACCCAGGCTTCTGCAGGATGGGCCTGGACTACTTCCATACAATGCCCTCTTCCAAATTTAAGTAACCTTTCACATGTGCAGTGAGGTGACTTCTGGCACCAACTACCTAAGCTCAGTCAAACTTCACAGTTGAAGGGCACTATCCCTCCCAAGACTGCCCTCAATTCTGCTCCAGGATCCCCAGGCTGCCTACACATCTGACCAACTGGCTACAAATTCAGAGGTTTCCATAATCCCTCAGGTTTAATTATTCACAGAGCTCAGGAAAACACTGTACACATGATTACAGTTTTATCATAAAGGATATAAGTCAGGGCTAGACAAAGGATTTGGGTGAGGTCCTAGATGCATAGCTTCTGTGCCCTCTCCCCATGTCCTCAAGATGTTTCACCCTCCTGGCACATTGATGTGTTTACCAAGCAGGAAGCTCCACTGAACCCTGGGGTCCAGAGTTTTTATTGGAGATTTACTCCATAGGCATGATTGGTTGAATCATTGGCCTTGAATTTCACTTAATCTCTGGTCAGTTGCTCCCTCCCTAGAGATTAGGATGACCTCACATGACTCAAAGCCCCAAGTCCTCTATTGATTGACATTGTTGGTCTTTCTAGGATGCCACCCCAGTCCTGATGTATTTAGGGACCACCAGGAGTCACTTTACCAGGATAAACTATCAGGGACCACCAGAAATTACAAAATACTCCAATCACTGAGGAAATTCCCTCCCAGAAACTTGGACAAAGGCCAGGCAGACTCTTTACTAGGCAGGAGAAGTGTGTGCATCTACATGTCTGAATGTTCATGAATACACACATTCACACATCTCCTGTCATCCAAAGAACAAAGATATGTCTTCTTAGCATGCCATGTCAATCCCTTAATTACTTGGCCTCTTACCTTCTCAGCTCTCCTTCCAGCCACACTGAACTCCTCTCTATTCCCTGGACAGCAAGCCTCTCTATGACTTCCCAGATGTATCTCCCACCTTTATTATCTGATATGAGGTTCCTTCATGGCCAACATTCATGGACTTTCTCAGGTGAGCTCTCCCCAGCTCCTGTGAGCAGGGCTAATTGTTCAATCTTTTGTGTAGCAAATGCTCTTTTATTATATTTCTGTAGTCATAATTAATATTAATACTTTTCTGTTTAATTTAATAGTTTTCCCCACTTGATTTTTTTTTTTGAGACAGAGAGAAACAGAGCATGAGTGGGGGGAGGGGCAGAGAGAGAAAGGGAGACACAGACTCTGAAGTAGGCTCCAGGCTCTGAGCTGTCAGCATGATGCGAGGCTCGAACCCATGAACCGTGAGATCATGACCTGAGCCAAAGTCAACTGCTTAACCGACTGAGCCACCCAGGTGCCCCAACACTTGATTTTTAAGCCTGTGTATATATTAAGATGCGGAGTTTTTTGTTTTGTTTTATTTTTTTTTTTGCTACAAGTAACAGAAAAACATGGCTTAAAGCATAAAGATATTTCTAGCTTACTTAAGTCCAGAGACAGCTGAGCCCAAAGTGTTTCGGCCACTCTGTGATACTGTTGAGGACGAGCTTATTTTTGTCCTTCTACTCTGCCATGCTTACAGAATTGGGCTATCTACCAAGTGTACATGATTTAACATTAAAAGATAGCAGTTGCCACAGATGTAGGCTTCATGTGCCTTCACAACAATCCCAAGCAATAAGGGAGTGAAGGAGCAAAAGAACTTTATCCACCTGTGCCTCCTTACCCTATCAGGTAGGAAAATATTTTTTAATAGCCCCCAGAATGCCTCCTTTTACATCTTATTGGACAACAATAAGAGGAAACTGGATCACAAGTTCCCTCCTAGACCAACCCCTCAGCAAAGGGAATGAATCCCTGCATTTTCTTTGAGCCAGTTGTGGGCAGCTGAGATATTATTATTCTCTGGGAATAGTTGGGGTCCCCTTAGGAAGATGATGAGAATGGCTGAAAAATTTTTGACATGGAGTATATGTATAAGGTATCCTCAAACAAGGGAAAGGCAGCTCTAGACATGAGAAAAGGGAAAAAGGAAGCAAGTGGGGAGACAGGAGGGAGGAAATATGCAAGCAGGCAATGGTGGTAAGGGGTAAGGAAGAAAACAAGACAAAAAATTTCAAACAAAAAAAAAACATCAACAACAAAAAGCAAGGTTCTATCTTGTAGATTTTTTTAAAAGTTGAATGTAGTTTATAACTAAACATATGATGATTTACTATGACTTAATAGTTTTCAAACTTGAAGCAAACAATTTTTATGTCAAAAAAAATCCTATCTTTTCTCATTCTGTGAGTTAGTATAAAACAAAGACAATCTATTCTTCATCCAAAAGTGACTTGCACAACACACTTTTGGGCTTATTTCTGGTTTGCTCTTGGGAAAAATGTTCCTCGCCTATTTTGCATAAACATAAGGACTATCTTTGGAGAATGACAGGAGAACAGAACAGAATTAAATAATAAACTTCTGCAAACTTACTTTTTCAAGGTGTAATTTCTCCCAAACCATCAATGTGTGGTGTCCTTGTTAAAGTATTTCTTAGACTTTTAGTGTGGTGGAATCTCAGCAGCCACATTCTGGTAAACCCAGATTGATCATCCTTCCTTCTGTGATGCCTGTGTTGGAAGAAGGGCAAGACAGAAGATGAACACCAGAAATTATGCCCAAGAAATCAAGGTAATAAGGTGAAAGATTGCACCCTTCCTCACAATATCTAAATGTAGAGAGGGGCTCAGCCAGGCAGTGGGTGGTGATATGTGGACCTATTTTCACTTCCCTACTTGCCGGGTGGTTCCAAGCCAGTTTCAATGGTTTTAACAATGAAACTCACCTGGGTGTGTGTGGTTTGGCTTTGCTCTTCAGGTTTAGATGTTCCCTAAGGTCAGATTGAAACTCTCAAACTGGTGTCTTATAATAGGCCAACCCTTATAATGTAATATGTGGTAATTTATTTGTAACATAATGTAATGTGTGCTTCAAATTTAGATCAACTGAAATCAGTGGACTTATTACAGCTAAAAAGGACCTACTTCCTTGACGTGACCCCCTGGAGTCATGAAATGACAAGTTGGTCCTTGTGTTCAGTGCTGAATGAAAGACATCTTTAACCCCAAAACAAACTCTATTCACTTCAGACCCTGTCCCTTTAAACCCATCTCCAATATACAGAGACAATATAACTCCTTCACATTTATACTAAAATGAAATCATTATTAATAAATAAATAAATATATATACATATAAAAATATGTAATATACCTATACACACATATATGTCCACATATGTTTATATATGTGTGTGTTTATGTATATGGTTTTGAATCTCACTATTTGATTTAATGATCTGACTTGTAGAGCTTTCCATATCAGCATATTTAAATCTATCTCATTCTGCTTAATAGCTGTAAAATACTCCATAGTATGTACACACCTTAATTTATATAGTCTCCTGTTTATGGACATAAGCATTTTCCCCTCCTCCCTAACTTGTTTTGGCCCTGCAAAGTGCTGCAATAAACATTCTTATACATAAACATCTATTGATAGACGATGATGATAGATAATGATAGATAGAGATGTACTTAAAAACACATAGGGTAGGGGCACCTTGGTGGCTTAATCAGTTGGGTGTCCGACTTCAGCGTGGGTCATGATCTCACGGTTGGTGGGTTCAAGCCCCGCATCCGGTTCTGTGTGGATAGTTCAGAGCCTGGAGCCTGCTTTGGATTCTGTGTCTCCCCCTCTCTCTGCCCCTCCCTGGCTCGCACTTTCTCGCTCTCTGTGTCTCTCAAAAATAAATAAAATTGTTTTTAAAAAGCCCCACAGAGGATAAATTGGTAAATGCCTAGAAAAGGACATATGCATTTTATTTATTTTTAATTTTTTAATGTTTGTTTTTGAGAGAGAAAGGGAGACAAAGTATGAGCGGGGAGGTGCAGAGAGAGAAAGGGAGACACAGAATCTGAAGCAGGCTTCAGGCTCTGAGCTATCAACACAAGCCCGACATGTGGCTGGAACTCCATGATCTCTCACCAACCATGAGATCATGACCTGAGGCGGAAGGAAGTCTGACGCTTAACTGACTGAGCCACCCAGGTGCCCGGGACATATGCATTTTAAATTTTGACAGCAACTGCCCACCAAAATGGTTGTACAAATTTACCCTCCTTCCCCCAGTCTCACAAGAGACTGCTGGGTAAACTTCACCAACACCAAATTTTATCAAATGGCAACAATGATATAAAGACAGCCATTTATACTGCAATGTTACTTTGATTTGCATTTCTTTAACTATGAGTATAAAATCTGTTCCATGTGTGGTGGCTGTATGCATTTTTATTGCCTTGACCTATCTGTTAATAGCCTATTTTTAATAGAATTATTCATTTTTTTCTGACAGAGTTTATTGTACAGTAAGAAAAAAAAGAATTCCACAGTCTATCATATGTTTGCAAAATTGTATCTTTTGGCTTTGTGTATTTTTTATGCAAAAATTTAATGTCTTTTGAAAAATTAATCAATATTTTCCTTCACTATTTTCTGACCTTCTCCTTCATCAAGATAATTTTTGAAATCAGCTATCTTTTCTTAGAACTTACAGTTGTGACAAAATGTAATATTTAACAGAGCTTTTAAAAGATAGTGGTTGTTAATTCATACACTCACTGATTCCTGGATGATGTTCCTATGCAACATTGTCAGTTGCAGGTTAACTAAGTGCCCTTTTTCCAAGGGTGACAAGGTCAATGCCATTAGTTGTTTGTTCTTTTTCATCACGTGAAAGGATGACTGTTTGAAAAAGCTGAAATCCAGTTAAATAATTATGTAGACAGTCAAGGTAACAACTGTCATTTCCAAATTTTTTGTTGTTGGTGTGAAAGATCCCTGGGCTGTTCTAATTATATCTAAAATTTACATTATTCAACTATAGTGTCATTTCTTTTTTGTTTAATTATGGTAATATTTCTAGTGCTGAAATTATTTGAAGGAATGTTATAAAAGCTGCAAAAAAATTGCTGGAAAAAAAGTTTTGAAGATATTTGGTGGGTTGATAGATGAATGGATAAAGAAAATGTGATATATATGTATATATCACATATATAGTCTTGCCATTTGCAACAACATGGATGGAGCGAGAGTGCAATACTAAGTGACATAAATCAGTCAGAGCAAGAAAAATACCTTATGATTTCACTCATATGTGAAATTTCAGAAACAAAACAAATGAGAAAAGAAAGAGAGAGAGAAGCCAAGAAACAGACTTTAACTATAGAGAACTAAACTGATGGTCACCAAAGAGGAGGTGGGTAGGGGGATGGATTAAATAGATAATGGGAATTAAAGAGTACACTTGTTAGGATGTGCACTGAGTAATGTACAGAATTGTTGAATCACCATATTGTACAACTGAAACTAATATTACGCTGTATGTTAACTATACTGGGATTAAAATTAAAAGCTTATAAATAAGTAAATAATACCTCAGATACTTGGGATAAGTTCTAAATTACAATGACCTAGCTATGTAACAAATGAATAACATGATGACAATAAAGAGGATGAGAAATAAACTAAAATTTGACAATAAACTATTAAAGAAAAAAACAAAATAAAATAAAATTCACTAATCTAATTCCAGTATTTTTTACAGGATACTTCATTCCTGTGAAATATCTTATTCTATTTGAAATAAAGAAAGCCATTTTGTTTGAAACTAAAAAAGAGATAGATAATAATCATAAATAATAATAAAAATAATCAGAAAATATATTTAAAATATAAAATAAATTCTTAAGTTTTAAAGAAAATATATTTGATGTGGAGAATGTAATTATTACATAAAAAAGTTATTTATTTCTAAATGAGAGAATTAAAAATCTATGACCTGGGTCATAAAAATCCCACCACGTTTTAAAGAACTGAAAGGTATCAGGAATTCTTTCAGCTAAAAGTAACAGTATTAGAGGCAGTTAGTTAGGATCTAATAGGATACATGGAGGCCAGCAAAGAGAAAGTCATGGCCAGCTACTGGGAAAGTAGGCTGTCCTGGCAG
>PISW01011948.1:0-36408 GCA_004023785.1 Mungos mungo
CCTAAGGTCGGCTTGCATTTGGGGAAAGCTGGTGGGAAGCTTGGTCCAGATCACCTCAAAAGAAAACCAGCTCAAAGTTCTCCTGAGGAACTGATCCTCGTAATGGAATCAAATTACAATGACAGGCAACCCCTGTCTGGGCCCCTGCCAAACCCCAAAACCAAACTGAACAAATACAAACGAATTTAAAAAGAAAAAATGAAGTAAAAGGAAAAACAAAATGAGAAAAGTAGAAATAAAAGAATAAAAAGAAATAAGAATGAGGAAAAAAAGAATAGGGAAAAAACTAGAAAAACTAAGAAACAAAAAAGACAGAAAACTCCCAATGCTGAAGAGGAAAAAGCTAAGGTTGGTTAATGTTTCTAGGTCACTGAAAAGCAGCTTCCTGAGCTAGAAGGAATAGAAAGGATGGTAACCTAGGCCTAGACAGAAATTTAGTTGGTTCTGGAATTCCAAAAAACTAAGCTCTGTATGAGGTTCTAGGAAGAAATGCACCCCATGTGGTGGAGAATCATCCACAGTGATTTCCTCCCTTTGCTCTTCAAAAAAATTGAGGACCCAAAGAGTCTTGTTTATGTAGGTTAGAGAGATCAGTATTTATTGTATTAGAAATTAAAACCTCAGGATGACCCATTGGCCTTTTCATATCTAGTGAAAAGCTGTGATAAATTTTAGCTTTTGAAGAGTTCATAGTGTCTACACTTCGCAACATTCAATCTCTTTTTCTTAAATTCTAAGCAATTGGTCTCAACATGATGCCACAACTTCACTGGCAGGATCTTGTGTAAACATATTCTGTTGGATAAGAAACAATAAGGTACCTTATGACAGGTGGCTGTCATCATATTTTCATTTCTTTATGGTTTTGCCCCGTTTCCTGGGAGTAGAGAACTTCCGTGTCAGTTTCCACATCTTTAACCTTAGAGGTTGCAACGGTGAGCTGAGAATGCGTGTCTTCTACTTTTTCAGGCAACAATCCCTGTGCCCCATGTTGCTTTTATTCCAGCATAGAATGGGGGATGGGGCATCTGCTGCTGGACCTGTCACTACTCCCTTGGAGGAGGGAACCAAGATGGCCCTATGTGATTTTTAAAAAACATTTTATTGAAGCATAATATACAGAAAAATGCACACATCATCAGTGTGCTGCTCGGCAGCAGTTCACAAACTGAATGCATGTGGTTAACTAGCATCCAGGTCAGGAAACAGGACGTTATCAGCTCTTTCCCAATCCTCCTTCTTCCTTTTTGGTCACTTTCTCCAACAATCTGTCCTCTAACAACATAGATTAGTTTCACTTGCTTTTGAACTTTACATAAATGGAATCACAGTATTCTTTGTGTCTGCTTCCTTTGCTCACTATTTTTGTGAGATTCATATATATATGGCTTATTTTGTTATTTAAATGCTTTTTGTAGCCCATTGTTTATCCATTTTGCTGTTACTACCATTTGGGTAGTTCTCGGCTTTTTAAGAATAATGCTGCTCTGAGCATTCTGGTTCCAGTCTTTGGTGAACATTTACATGGTTTTCTGTTGGCTATATACCTAGAAATGGAATTGATTGCTTAAAAGGTATGCATAGGTTTAGTTTTAGTAGACTCTGCAATTTGTTCCAGTTTACACATCCTCAATACAAATTCCTAGTACTGCCTGCCTTTTTCTGTTGGTGTGGGATTGTGTAGCATTAGCATTGTGGTTTAATTTGCATTTTCTTGATGATTAATGAAGAGAACACCTGCTTCAATAAGCATCATAGGCTTATTGGCCATTTCCTTCTCTGTGAAGTGCTTGTTCCAGTGTTTTGCCCATTTTTCTGTTGGGTTACCTGCATTTTTCTTATTGGCTTGTAGGTAGACTTTATGTGTTGGGTATGAATTCTTGGCTGGGTATGGCCATGCATCTATTTCCCCTCCTCTCCATGCATCCCATCTCTGTTAACTCTTTGATGCCACCTTCTACTTTTATCAGTTGCTCGTGCCTTTCTAGCAAATGGACTTCTTCCTTTAAACATGCCCTACCAGGCACACTGCCACTTCAGTGCTCTGTGCTAGCTCTTATTTCTGCCTGGAATGTTCTTTCCCTAGAGAGCCTCACAGCCCCCTCCTCTGCCTCCTTCAAACATTTGTTTCAGGTCATCTTCTTAGCAAGGTCTTCTCCCATATACCGATTTGACCTCGAAAGCTGTGTAGCAAGACCTATCTGCCACCACCATCCATTGCTTTCTTTTTTAAGATCTTTGTGTTCTGGAAATTTTTAAGCATATCTCAAATTAGAAATGTTAGTATAAAGGCCCTTCACAGATATATCACCTAGCATCAATAATTATCAACACATTTTACAATCTTATTCATAAACATATCAGTATATATATTTAACAGATAAATATTTGTTTTTTGGAACATAGACATCATGCCATTGACCAATCCTAACAAAATTAATTGTATCACATAACATCAGTCCATATTCAAATTTCCTGTTTGTCTCAAAGATGTCTTGTGACCATTGATACGTTTAAGTAAAGGTCTAAACAAGGTACATATGTTGCTTTATTTTTTCCATAGTAATATCACCATTGAAAATACTATGTATTTTGCTTATTTATTTGCTAATTTTCTGTTTCCCTCCCATTAGAATATCTCCTCCATCTGAGCAGTAATTCTTGTCTGTTTTGTTCTTTGCTGTATCTTCAGCACCTAGAACAGTTTCTGGTATCTAGTAGACATAAAATAAATGTTTGTTGAATGAATGAGTGAAGGTAATTGGCAACATGGATATCATAGTCCAAAGGGTATGTTGTGTCACCATGGTCACATCTGTTACTTTCCCTCACTACAACTTTGGGCAACTTTTCTTTTTTGGGGCAGCAACTTTTCTGAGCCTCAATTTTCTTATCTGTAAAATGGGATTAACAACACCAATTTTATAGGGTTTTAAGAATTAGACAAAAATAAATGTACAGTGACAACTAATATACTCTCAATAGAGCTACTATTTTTATTTTTCAGTCTTTGTAAGACATTTTTGTGAGGCAAAAACAGGTGAACTATGTGTAGTAAAGAACTTGCCTTGCTCACAGAGAGGTCTGGCCTTGGTCTCTGGCTCCTGGGAAGTGACCTCTAAACTCTTGGAATTTTCCAAGTGCCAGGAATGCCTTTTTTACTTACAGTGGCCTCTTAGATCACACTTGATAGTTTTTGCTAATGAAGTGGCCACTTGGGCCACATGATATCAACCCTACCTCTGGGGTCGGGAGCTGAATGCTGAGTTAAACTCCATAGCTCGTCAATAATAGCTCTATATGAAACTCCCATAAAAACTCTAGACACTGCAAACGAGGTGAATTTCCCTGGTTGGCCATGCTCCATATGTATTGTCACACACTGGTGATGGGAAGGTAATATGTCTTGAAGGTAATGGAAAGCTTTGTGTTTGGAAACCTTCTAGACTCTTCTCTGTGTGTTTCTTTGGTTAATTTGCATTGGTATTATTGCTCAGTAATAAACTATAACCATGACTATTACAGCTTTCAGTCTGTTCTGTGAATCCTTTGAATGCATGATTGAGACTGAGGGTGGTTTTGGGAACCCCCTGAATTTGTGGTGTCAGAAGCAAGAAAAGTCATGGAAACCCTGGCCTCTGACTTTGTAGTTGGACTCTATCTTTGCAGGTAGCATCAGAAGTTGGAGTGAGACTTGGCAACTCTGAAGGTCTGTCCCCTCAAACCTCCCATTTGGGCTAACAGCAAGTAGTTGATGTCAGGAGAAGGATTTATTAGAATAATCCTGGCTCACTGAAACACGTGGTTTGGAAAGAGAAAGGGTGAGGGGCGGACAGCGGGGTGGATGGCGGGGCAGACGGCGGGGTCATCCATGGTATGGGATGGCAGCTCTAATCAGTTACTGGAACTAAAAGTTACCAATGGAAATTAGAAATGATGAATGCAGCTTCCAGGGAGTTAGCTCCCAGGTTACATAACGAAATAAGTAAATAAGAGAAAAGCAAAATGTACACTTCTTTGGTTAATGTTATTTATAATAGCTAAAAGTAGTGGAAAGTGGGGACAAACCCTGAAGACCAAGTGTGGATTTTGGCTGCTCTGAGCCTCTGCCACCAGCTTCAGGGTCCTTACCAGCAGGTAGAGTAGAAAGAAAAGCAGAAGAAAGTTTGGGGTAGATCCTGACACGGAAAAACCTTGCATCCCGGCCTGTCCATGCTATGGCCTCTGGCCTCAAAGCTGCTGTCACTGGGTCAAGTTAAAATGAAAGTTAAGAGAAAGTGTTGGGAGTAACTCCCGATGCCGAGCAAGCCTGAACTAGTGAAAATAGCCACCACAGTAACTGAGCTGCGTATAAAGGAGACAGGTTTCACTTTACTTCTCTGAGCTCCTGAGAAATTCAGAATTTAGTCTAAAGTAAGAACCAAAATGCCGTTTCACAAACACATGGTGTATTAGAAAGAATGCTAGACATGGTGTCCTGATAACTGGTTTTAAATCCTATCTTCAGCATTTATTATCTGTTTGACTTTGGAATTTGTATTCATCCGTTTGGGCTGCTGAACAGAATACCGATGACTGGGTGGCTTAAACAACAGAAATGTATTTTCTCACAGCTCTGGAGGCTGGAAGTCCAAGATTAGGGTTGGTGTCTGGTGAGATCTCTCTTTCTGGCTGCTTTCTCATTGTGACCTCAACTGGCTTTCTTCTGTGTGGAGTGAGAGAGAGAGAGAGAGAGAGAGAGAGAGAGAGCAAGCATGCGAGCCCAGAGCGAGGGCGACCTGGTATGTCTTCCTCTTCTTAGAAAGACACCATTCCTGGAGGATTAGACCCCACCCTTATGACCTCATTCAACCCTAACTACTTCCTTAAAGGCTGTATTTCCAAATATGCTCACATTGGGGGTTAGGACTTCAACACATGAAACTGGGAGGTATACAATTCAGATCATCACGGAAATTCTCCTTGATTTTAACTTTCTCACATGTACCTTCCTGGCACGCAGCTCTGAAGATCAAATAAGATGTATGTAGGAGATACTTCACACGCGATTTTTAAATGTGTATCCATTTATTTTTTAGATCTATGCTATGCACTACACTATTGAGAGGAGGGGAGTTATTGAACAGAATTTAGAATTTATTTGAGCAGGTTGAATAGATTACATAATGCTTATTAGTTGATTTTCAGCATTTGTGAAGAACATATAGGAGCTTTGGGAAAAAGAAAACTTTTGTTTCCTGGGTTCATATACATTCATTTCAGAATGGGCACACATGGTAAATAAGCCGCTTTTAGTCATGGCTGGTGGGAGTGTACATCACCAGGAAGTAACTGATGTCAGAGAGCTTTGAAATCTATGAAGAGTAACACAACTGTACAGCATTCTTTGTTTTGAACTATATTTGTACACTCTATCTCTCTCCAAAAGGCTTTGAAGTCATTTTCCAAAAAGTCTAAAAAATGTATCTGGCAGCTTCTGTATTCTGTGGCTTATTGACATCAGTCATGGAGTACTGGGGCTAGAATCTTGAGATATTTGTCATTTGTGTGACTGTGAGAACACGCCATAGCCAATTAAAATAACTTTTAGGTGGCAGTTGGCCTGACACTCTTTATGCCAACCTGACATATTGAACCTAGACTATGTACACAAACAACTTTATACTTCGTGCAAACGACATTCACCACACAATTCAGAGAATTCTCACCATGTGAAAAGCACGGAATCATGTGGTGGTACAAAAATCCTGATGGTATTTTAGAGCAAACACTAGGTGTGTTCTCACCAGTATGAGCCAACTGTCCATGCGTTCTAGCCCAAGACCACCAGGAACACAGCAGTAGTGATACCAGTTAGGCACATCGTAAGGAACAGAGGGGGCTTCTCGCTAGGAAGGAATTAGAAAGAAACTATTATAGAATTTGAGTTTGTTTTTTAAAAAAATATTAAAGTTTATTTTAAGAGAGACAGAGGAAGTGAGTGGGGGAGGGGCAGAGTGAGAGGGAGAGAGCAAATCACAAGCAGGCTCTGAACTGTCAGTGTGGAGACCCATGCAGGGCTTGAAATCACGAACTGTGAGACCATGACCTGGGCTGAAACCAAGAGGTGGATGATTAACCAGCTAGGCCACCCAAGTGCCCTAGGATTTGGGTTCTTTTAAGGTGATTCTATAGAGGTTTGAAGGAAGTAGGAGCTTGCTTTGGATGGAATGTCAGGAAGCAGAGGTAATTCTATTGGGGGGAAAAAAACAGAGAGGAGAGAGGCCATTAAGGGATGGGCTGGGGGGAGAAGGCAAACAGACTCTGTGTAGCAATGAGTACATCTTGTCCATGTAGGGAGTGGAGTGGGCATGCAGGAGGCATTTATTGGGGGTGGATAGTTTGTGGAGTTGGTTGCGGGAAGAAAAGCCTAAGCATTTGGTTGAGGCCAGATCATAGAAGGTCTCGAATGTTGGGGATGGGGAGCCATTGAAGATGTTAGAAGAGACAGCCAAGAAATCACAGGAAATGTTAACAGAGACTCACAGCTAACAGCTCATCCTGATGTGTTCACAGGGCTCTCATGCTATTTTGACCATCAGTTACAGTAAGAAATACATTTTCTGGTGAAACCCAGTACATGCACACACATGCTTACATGCATGTGCCTGAAACTCATCAAGGTTTAGCCTTGTTGTGTGAGCGGTGCTGTCTCCACTCCACTCTGCTACACACCACCCTCTCCAGCCCACTCGATTCTGCTTCATGCTGGTTTTTGTCCTCTAAATTAGTTCTTATTCTTACTGAGGAATGGCCTGAGGTTTGAAAAATATTGTTTTAAGTAGATGAATTGGTGTGGTGAGAGGGGAATAGGAGCAGGAAGGCTCTTAATAGGAACAGCAGCACTTCATTTACAAACAAATTCATTCATTCCTTCCACAAACACTTATTAAGTCTCTACTGAACACCAGGCATGAAGATATAAAGGTACCCAGACCCAGTGGTACCCTCGAAGATTTAGTGGTCAGTGGGGGAGAGAGGTAGCCAATTCACTTTTAAGTCTTTAATAGGTATAAGAAAATATCTCGGGGTGATCTACCTGAGGAAAATAGGGAAGGTTCTACAAATGAAGGGTGTTTGAGGTAGTTCTTGAAGCCTGAGTTTGCCAAAGGGATAATGGAGTACATCCTAAGGGAAAGGATAGTGTGACAATGACAAGGGTATTTGAAAGTACAAAGCGTAATCTGGGTAGAGTTTATTTATTTATGTAGTAAATAAGAATAGCGTATATTCAGTTAAATTTGAATTTCAGATCAACGGTGAAAAATTTTTAGTATAAATATGTCTTCTCGATCTGGAAGAGGCAAGATATTCTATGCGGTTGGAACATGGTGGGCGTATGGAAATGGTAGAGGTGAAACTGGGGGTGGATTGGGATCATGTTGTGAAATGTTATGAAAGAATAAGAATCTCCCCTGCAGACTCGTGCTCACGACAAAGGAGAATTTGAGAATAATTATAGAATGCTTGAAAAGAAATTAGCAAATACACAGAGAAAAATATGGAACCCTTGAGTCCTTAGCTTATTAACAATAAAGGTGGGATCCTAGTGTGTGGGTGGAATGGTTATTAATTATTAATGATTATTAATTGCATTTGAGTAATTCTTTCTCACCTTCCATCCTGCTGATTTTAATTGCTTCTAAGATGCCTTTGTCCCTGTGCTTGGTTGAGAAGAGGAAATGAACACATTTTGCTGTGTATACTGATTTCTTATTATAGTCCAGCCTGAAGCCACATTTAGGTTGTTAACAGCAATGGAGTGAATTACACGTGTGTGATCAACCAAGTGAGTCTTTGCTTAGTTTAAGCAATTTTTCAGTGTAATAGACACACGGTGTCTATCTTTCATCCTGCTCCCTGTATGCCCCCACATTTGTGGAAATGGCTCTGCTTCCTCATTCATGTTTCACAATGTCATAGGGATGGCCCCTGGAGGGCCCATAAAGGCACCTGGTCCAAGTTGGAGCAGGCAGAGTCCAGTCTCTCTTGTGGTTGTACCTAGAACTTTAAACTCAAGAGCTCACAATAATCAAGGGGTTTGTAGACCTCGGTGGGAAAACTACTTCTCTATTTTTGTTAACTTCTGACTGAAATTTTGCATTGTCTTCAGTTATGAATAGCAACAATCTCAGTAGTAGGAGCAGAACCCATGACTTTGTCACAATAGACTCCACAGATGTAGTCATGTTACATCATGATTGTTGCATGTTTCTCAAAATATCATTTATGCTTCTTGCTACTTTGAAATTACGGTAATGATTAGATCTTGTCTTGTAATGCATTAATAAGGACACACATATTGGCCAAAATGTTTCTGATAACAACTCCGCATTAAGCACATTGCCTGCCCCATGTGAAGAATGAATGCATGGATGAATGAATGGATGGATGGATAGATATTAACTGATGTTTTACCACCAGCTCTACTGCCATCGCTAGACTAAGCTCCATATTTGTTGTAGATCTCATTTCAATCCCACTTCAGAAGGCAAAGTAGACATTTAAAAAATAATGGTCAAATTAAATGGAATTATCTATCTGTCTTTGTTGCTTCATTTGCATATGATTACATGTTAGACAAATTCACAGCTTTATAAGAACCATTAACTTGTTTATAAATTCATTTACATGTTCATTTGTCAAATATTTACCTACCAGTTACTCTGCCTTAGTCTCTGTGCAGGTGGTTTGTTTGGTTGGAGCAGAAGTGAAGAGGGGGAAAGTGAATGGGAAGAAGTCTTTACATTCTGTTCAACCTTCATCTCTCTCTTATTTCTGTTAACTCCAGAAAATTCAAGGAAATGCTGCCATCTGTTTATAGCACTCTGCTCTAAGCCTCAGTGTGCTAGTGAAACTTAAAAACAAACTAGGCTTTGCCCACAGTGTTGACTTTACAGGGTCACTTTCAGAGACTGAGGTACCCACTTTCTTGGTTATCTGAGATGTAAGTGTCTTTTGCATAATCTTCTTTGTATTGCTTCAAAGTGAAAGATTGGTCAGGTGAGAAGCCATTCTGCAGGGGGCTGAACAGTGGACCCTAAAATATATACCTAGGTCCTAACCCCTAGTGCCTGTGAGTGTGACTGTAAGAGTTGCCATGGGAAGGCGACTGAGTGGCCTTTGCTGTGGAGAGCTGCGTGCACTGACAACCCCCACCTGCAAACTTGGAATGACCCGAGCCATTTGAAAAGCACCAGTGGCCATTTTATTGTGGGCCAGATAATAGTTCCAGGCACTGCCAGGGACCGACGACCCCCACTCTCCAATCTGGACTGTCTCAAACTGGAATGCCTCACCATGGAATTCCAGCATCCCCCACCCCACCAAAGTGAACAGCCAGTTGAATCCTGCCACCATCCAAAGATGCCCTTACCTGGCTATCGGCCCACCTGATCTCAAACCCGGAACTCTTGCACCCATAAAACACCTTGCTCTCCCATACCAGGCGCAACTTCCCTGACTCAACCCCTACTCGAGTCACGGAACCTCGCCCGGGGACTGCAGACCCCAAATAAAGGATTTCTTGGCTCCATAACTTGGTCTCTCTCTTTCCTCTCATCTCTGCCTCCATCTATTAAATCTTACAGTGACTTTATTTGGAAATATAATCTTTGTCTATGTAATTAAACTTACAGAATATCAAGGTATGATCATTTTGGATTTAGGGTAGCCCTAAATCCAATGACAGTGTCCTTTTAACTGACATGAGAAGACTTCAGACACACACAGGGAAGAAGGCCATATAAAGACAGAAGCAGAGATTGGAGCCATACAGCCAAAAGGAATGCAGGGAGCCACCAGGAGCTGGAAGAGTCAAGGAAGGATCTTCCCTGGGGCCTCCAGAGGAGATCAGGCCTTGCAGATACCTTTATTTGGGATTTCTGGCCTCCAGAATTTTGAGAGAATAAATTTCTGTTTTAAGCCACCATATTTGTGATAATAATTGGGAAACTAGCACATTCTTCTCCCCTGGATACAGTGGAGCGTACCAAACTAGCATTCAGCCAGTCCTATGGTTTGAGTCACAGATACTGCAATGGTCTGACTTTTTGTCTCCCCCTCCTCCTCCTCCTGGAAATTCATGTATTAAAATCCTAACCCCCCACTGTGATGGTATTGGAAAGTGGGGAAGCTGAAAGAAGATGTCTTCAGGCAGATGAGCATGGCGTTGAACATGAGTCATCACCAAGTGATCGGCCTCGGAACAATGGGAGGCAATCTTTCTTAAAGATGTGGTTTGAGACCTGCAGCCCTTGCAGAGGAGGAGGCTTTTCAGCGGCTGGTTCCAAGGGGGAGGGCGGAGCCTGGGAAGAGCCGCCAGTCCCAACCACCAGAAAAGTTCAGGGGGTGTTCCAGGAACGGGGTAACCCCCAGCCCTTTCCCAGTTGGAGCTGAGGTTCAGTGCAAACAGTGGGAGTGCAGAGGGCAGTATTATGAGACCATGATGAAGGGAGGAGAGCTCAGAGAAGAGAGGAGGCCCCTGGAGGCCAAGACCAGCACCAGGGGGACCTCGTGGAGGGTGGTGTTGGGGTGTGGGAGGTTGGGTGGGAGCTGGCTCACCAAAGCAGCCCTCTCTAGGAGAGGGACCTCTCCCAGTCCCGCTGCAGTATATCTTCCCCTCCCCAACAAATCTGCACCCACCCCAGGGGCTGCAAAGAGAGTGGTGGGGAGGCCTGAGGCGGGGCTGTTTGCTTTAGCAAACAGGGAGCTGTGTGCTGGTGAATCTTGAAAAGGATTAATGCTGCAAATTAAATTAAATTTTAGGAAACACACAAACTGAAACAAGACCTTTTAATTTGTAGCCCCAAATAGGCAAACTGCTCTGTTCAGGCAATTAAGCAACTGTGATGATGAGCGGCAGCAAAACGCTGGAGCCGCACTCATTAGAACTGAGGTTAACGAATCCAGGGGATTAGAGCAGCCTGTTAGGAAGCGGGTCTGCACCATCCTGGCAGCCAGGGCCCCCCTCCCTGGTGGCGGCTCGCACACCAGAATGCCACGGCCTCTCCCCTTTCCAGTCAGCAGGGCACGCAGGCAAGGATGAGGCTGGGATGAGATCCTTCACTGGCTTTCCAAGGGTGACCTTTGCAAAGGCAGCTTTAACGACCCCTGGAGAGCGGAGGGCGCCAACGGGACACTCCACTAGGGGGCGTGCTCGGCCGACTCCCCCGCCCCCAGGGAGCAGACCTGCCCGGGAGGGTCCCCTTTCCTCCTCCACCGGGGGCCTTCACACCCTCTTCAGAAGTGAATGCTTTCAACCATAGCAAAGTCCCCCCCCCCCTTTTTGTGTTTCTTATTTGGAAAGGAATATACAGAAAGCTTGGGAAATACAGAAAATCACCAAGAAAGTAATTGCCCACAGTCCCTGGACTTTGGAATTCCTCTGTTAGCATTTTAGTGTGTAATGAGTTGAATTTTTTTTTTTTTAATTAAAGTAACAGCTGGCATCAGAATTCCTCTTTGGGGTGAAATTCTTTCTTTTTCAGAGGAAAATAAACGGATACATTTTCTGGATTCAGCGTGGGAGAACATCGTGTCCCTTGGTGATAGGAAAGAGAGAGAGGGAGTGTGGGGGCTGGGTGTCCTCTGACCAAATGGACTCAGAAGTGGGGAGAAGCTGGCTGTGGGGAGGGGTTACATTGCACCGTGTGCATTCATATATTGGGGGTGCTGTGAAGATGTGTTAATTTCACTTCTAGACCAAAACAAACAGCATAAACCTGAGGGTGGGGGAGGCGGCGGCTCAGGGGACCAAGAGCGCTGACGCCCCCGGACAGCTGTTGCAGTCTCTGGCAGGCTCTGGACCTCCACACACTGGGGTAGAATGACAGGGTGAGTCAACTGTAGCTAGGAATTTGGGCAAGGGAAAACATCCAGCTACTTGCCTTTCCCTCCCAGGGATTTAATTCTGGATCTTATGTTTTAAGTTCACCAATGATGAACTCAAGAAACCCGAGGCACCCCTCCCTCCACGGCAGTAAAAGCAGAACCCTAAGTCCCCCTTCTCTTTCTCTCAGAGGTCTCCTGAGTGGCCCAGGCATAGCGTGTACCCTCCAAACCTTGTGAGTAATACGCCTTGATTTTTCAGTTTCCTGATGGTCATTGCTGAACTTGTCTTGGAATCATAATAAGAACCGGAAGGGCTGGTCCAGTCAGCGTGCCACCACCCTGGCTCTGGGGGGCACACTGCAAGTGGTGCGGGACCAGGTGAGTGCCCAAGGGTGTTTCTAGCCAATAGCAGCGTTATCTACAGGCTGAGATTGACCCAAAACAATTATATATAGACACATATATAATTTTTATCCTGTTATAATTTTTCCTACTTTATATTCTTAACAGTTCCCCTGTCCATTAAGAATGTATGTGTGTATACACACCTACATATGTGTATACATGCAATATATATGTGTGTGTAAAAATGTATATACACGAAGGGCCCCTGGGTGGCCCAGTGGGTTAAGTGTCTGACTTCGGCTGAGTTCACGAACTCACATTTTGTGAGTTTGAGCCCCATATCAGGCTTTGTGATGGCAGTGCAGAGCCTGCTTGGGATTCTCTCTCCGTCTCTCTCTGCCCCGACCCGGCTTGTGCTCTCTCTCTCTCTCTTTCTCTCTCTAAGTGAATAAACTTAAAAAAATTAAAAAATATATATACATGAAACTTAAAATGTTTAATGTTTAAAACTTGCAATATTCCATCATTTAGATGAAATGCTGATCCCTATATTTGAGTGTGGAGGGTATTTTTCTTTTTTTTAATGTTTATTTTTGAGAGAGAGACAGTGAGCACATGCATGGGTGAGTAGGGGAGGGGCAGAGAGAGAGGGAGAGGGAGAATCTCAAGCAGGTTCTGTGCTGTCAGCACAGAGCCCAATGCACTACTGGATCTCACAAACCGTGAGATCATGACCTGAGCTGAAATCAAGAGTCAGATGCTTAACCAACTGAGCCACCCAGGCGCCTCCCGGGTATTTTCCTCTGGCAAAGACCTTCCCACCTGATTTTGAATTCAGGGGGCTGAGCATTCATTTCTAAATTATCTTCCACAGCTCCAAAAGACCACCCTGGAGTGCCCACCTTTTGTTGTTGTTGTTGTGTTTGTTTTTTGTTTTGTTTTGCCAGTTGCTTCTGTTTAGAGAAGCAGAGTCCTGGTGCCCGTGGCAAGCAGGGCTCTTTCAGTGACAAATAGAATAAATGGAGTGGCCACTAGGCTACATGATTCCTTTTTCTCTTCTAGACCATTTGCCAAAAATAATGCAATATGTATAAGGAAGAAAAAAAGGAAACTGTAGGTATTTTTCAGACATTTCATTTGATAGAAGTCAACCTTTTCTGTTTTTTTTTCTTTTTTTCACCTTCTTATGACTTCAACAGAATTTCAATGAGTTAAAATATTTAAGACCAAATCAACTGTGTGGCTATTATACTCTCCACAAAATAGAAATGGAAACTAACTGTAAGAGCAAAGAAATAAATGTTTTTAACAAAAACACATGCTTTTCAGAGTGCCTGGAGTCTTGGAAGAGCCCATGGAGGTGACATAGCTAACCGCCTGTGGAATCTAAACTAGCGCTGCTTTTGTAACCATGGCAGACAGCGCGAACTGATCATAGACCTCACTAATTAGATCACAGTATCTATTGATCATAGCATCTTTCCCTCTGTCCAGAGACATCCGTGTCCCTCAGACTCACTCTCTGTAGCCCATTCTGGTCCTTTCTTATCAATTCATGGGAATTGGCACTCAAGATGAAAGCGCTCTGTCCAGGGTGAGTTAGACTTGGTAGCCACCCTCTGAAGGAAGTTTCTCGCATTATGCCTTGGGCAGGTGATTCAAGGCTTCCTGTATCTGCTTCTAACTTATCTCTGTAGCTTCTGTAGCTTGTAAGTACCGTGAATTCAGCCACTTGGAAGGCTATCTGGTCCCCAGATAAAGCCTCTGTTATTCTTAGGTTACTATGTAAATCTCTGTAAGTCTCCAGCATTGCTACCGCCCTGCCGACATCCCGGCATCCCCCAGTGAGCCTCGATGCCTCTGCAGCAAAGCTTCTCACCATGCATGACTCACGGAATTTTACGTGATCCCTTCTTCATCGAAACCCTCACTGCACTCTGAACCTTATATTAAACCCTAGCAGCTGTTTTGTCTCCAAGACTTTTTACTTTAAGCTGCTTTTATTTTTTTTTTTAATTTCTTTTTAATGTTTTATTTATTTTTGATACAGAGAGAGACAGAGCATGAGAGGGGGAGGGGCAGAGAGAGGAGGAGACACAGAACTGGAAGCAGGCTCCAGGCTCTGAGCTAGCTGTCAGCACAGAGCCCGACGCGGGGCTCGAACTCACAAACGTGAGATCTGACCTGAGCCGAAGTCGGAGGCTTAACCGACTGAGCCACCCAGGCGCTCCTAAGCTGCTTTTAAATTATTGGCTAATGGTTTTGGGTTTCAGAACGTCTGGAAGAAATGTAAAATACTTGGCTAATCTTTCTAATGTGTGGCCCACCCAGGGCCAAGTTAGTCTGAAATTATTTTTCCTTTCCCTAGATTGAACTGATTTGAATTTGCTGTTTTCCTCTGCAGGGTGAAAGCACTCATTCTTGTTTGCATTGCTCCAGTCAAATCTGTATCTTAGCAACTATTTTAGAGGCACTTTTCAGTAACTATGTTTTTGTGCAAAGGTAGGTAACTATATCTTTCTCAGAGCATAACAGATAGATAGACAGCTACAGGCTCGCTAGCCTGATGATCATGAGTTTCATGGTAGAGACTCACTGACATCTCCATAATATTATTATCATCCATGATAAGGTGGAAGTTAGAATAAGGCGAGTCTCTCCTAAGGATGGTCAGGTCACAGTACACTAGAAACATTCAACTTCAGTATATGACAGCCTTACCCTTGGAAGTTTCCTGTCCAAATATTGCCTTACATTGCAAAGAAGTTTCTATATGTGTAGGAAAAGGACATGAAAAACATTCTGAAAAATAATTGACAGTTCTTCTGACTTAAAAAAAAAAGTCTATGTTATGTGTGTCATGTAAACACAGACTTAATTAGGTTGGTGTGAGATTATTCTTCTTTTAGTGTTTATTTATTTATTTTGAAAGTGAGAGAGGAGAGGGAGTGCATGTGAGTGGGGGAGGGGCAGTGAGAGGGAGAGAAAGAATCTGAAGCAGGCTCCCCACTGTTAGCACAGAGCCTGATGTGGGGCTCAGTCTTGCAAACCATGAGATCATGATCTGAGCTGGGATCAAGAGTAGGATGCTTAACCGACTGAGCCCCATGTGTTGGATTATTTTTATTAATTTCAAACAACAGTTCCTCCCATTTCTTCCTTAGATTTAAAAAGAAAATGTTTATTTTGAGAGAGAGTGAGAAAGCATGTAAGAGGAGGGGAGGGACAGAGAGAGAGAGAGAGAGAGAGAGAGAGAGAGAGATTGAGAATCCCAAGCAGGCTCTGTCAGCACAGAGCCCAACATGGGGCTCGATCCTATGAAAGGTGAGATCATGACCTGAGCCAAAATCAAGAGTCTGATGCCTAACCAACTAAACCGCTCAGGAGCCCCTCTTCCTTAGATTTGATGCAAATATCTCCCTCTTGAAGCTGTCAGCTTCCTCTTTTTCTGTCCTGCGTGGACCTGACTCATGGCCAACCGCTATTGTTCGTATGCTATTCTTTCATCGTTTGAATATTTATAGTCACCTTCTGTTCTTCTAGCTGAAATAATCTTTATTTCTTAACCTTTCCTCAGAAGGTTTAAGCCTTTTCTAAAAAATTGCTCTCCTATGGATCCTCCCTGAGTTCACTAGATTTTGTTCAATTCAGAATTGAACAGAGTAGTTTAATCAGGGTTGTTTCTCACTGTTCTGAGGCAGGTCACTTGGTGCTGTCCCGATGGGGGCACTCCCGGCTGTCCCTGCACAAGAAAGCACTCTGGGCCTCTAACGTGGCACCCGCATGGAAAAGGTGGTTATTGTTTGCACACCTTGGGCAGAGGTCCTCATTTCTGGAAGTAGGGGTTAAATATCTCTTTGTGTGTTCAGTCACTCATTCACTTACTCAACAATAACCCTCTTAGCATATGCAGAGTGCTAGACAAGTATCCAAAGTTGGGCAAAATCTGTCTCAAGCATCTTTGACGCCAAAGCTTTAGGTGACAGCTTTACTTGCTGTTTCAGTGTTTGGTCTCCAATAAATAATGTGAAAATGTTCTCAGGGGTGGATCAGAGCAACTTTGAAAGACAGCTCCCTCTGCCTTAATCGAAAGCAAATTTCCTTTTCCACCAGACATTCAGTACCAGAGTCCCAGAATATGACCCAGGCCCCCTCATCTCATTGCTGCCTGCGGGGAAGTGTGGGCATTATCTCTGTCCCTTTGTGTAAATCTTGATGCTTGATGTCCAGTCTCCAAATTTTTTTCCCATTGTTTTTCTCAACTGGTTCAAAGAGTTTTCATGTAAGCAGAATACTTGTGCTGATTCTGCATATAGGGATGCCATAGTTTAAGCAGAAAGTACCTAACCAGTTTATTTTAAAAATTATTATGTACATTTATTGAATGCCTACTATATTTCATACCATGCTAATCATTGTCCACCTTCACAAGGGGCTCACAGCCTAAGAGATAGAGGCAGAGATGTATATAAATGAGACATAAAACGTTATGTACAATATCCATTTGATCTTAGCCAAAAGGCGTGGAAACCAAATAGAATTTTACCAGGGGAACGGGGATAGGGAGAATCTTGAGCTGATTCTCAAGAGATCAGGGGATACTAACTTCATGTTCAGGCCATGACAGAATAACAGGTATAAGATTTATTCTTTTGTCATTAAAAAAATTAAATGATAAAAATAATATGAGTCAATGGTTTACAACCACAGGGAAAGATTCTTGAGAGTAGGGAAATGCATGAGGTGAGCTTCCCATTCAGGTCAGCTTTTTGCTGGGGCTTGGGGGGTACTTTCTAAGCCACTGCACAAGGAAGGAAATCCACACAGAGATCTATGGTGGAGCAGATCTGAATGGAGGAGATCTGAATCCCAATGGAAATCCCAGTGGAGAGATCTGTATCTGATACTGTTAAAACTTGGAATTTGCTGGATGGGGTACTGGAAAGGAGGAAATTGCTTGGAAAAGGACTTCCAGAAATCTGTGAGGGGTTCTCGTCAACCTTTGGGAAAATTTTAAGCTGTATATGCTCAAGGCAAGACTCCATAAGCCTGGCCAGAAAGTCACAGTGAGCTGACTGGAAATTGCAGAGGTTGCCCAGTGCTGGGAGATACTGGAGTTCTGGAAAGCTGGGGTGGTCAGCCTTGCCAAGCATTCTAGACAGTTACCGGAGAACCCAGGAAGGCCACACCTTAAGAATAGGGATACTCTTGCCGTAGACAAAGGACTGTTTTAAGTATTCCTTTGCAAAGCCTAATCTAAGTCTCAGTAAGGTAAGTCTGACCGGCCAGTGAATTAACTGCATGACAGAGTGAAACTCCAGACCATTTAAGGGAAGACAACAAAGTGCAGACGCTCACTAATGTAGCATCCACAACATGTAGCTTATGATAAAAAGTAGTCGAACTGTAAAAAGGCAGAAACATAATCAAGAGAAATATCTAATACAGAACAGAGGTGACAGATATGTTGGAATTAGCAGCCAAGAAATCTATTTTTTTAAGTTCATTTATTTGAGAGAAAGAGAAAGAGAGAGCTGGGGAAGGGCAGAGAGAAACAGGGAGAGAGAAATTCCAAGCAGGCTCCGCTTTGAATCTGTGGAGCCCATTTCAGGGCTCGATCCTACAAACTGTGAGATCATGACCTGAGTTGAAATCAAGACTCTGATGTTTAACTGACTGAGCTACACAGGCATTCCAGCATTCAACCAAGAACTTTAAAGTGGCTGTTATAAATATGTGCAAAGTCTTAAAAATTTTTTTTTCAATCTTTATTTATTTTTGAGAGAGAGAGAGAGATAGAGTGCAAGCAGTGGGGGAGCAGAGTGAGAGGGAGACAGAATCTGAAGCAGGCTCCAGGCTCCAGGCGTCAGCACAGAGCCCAATGCGGGGCTCAAACTCGCGACTGTGAGATCATGACCTGAGCAGAAGTCGGACACTCAACCTACTGAGCCATCCAGGCACCCATAAATATGTGCAAAGTCTTAAATGAATAGAAGAACATTAAGAATAAACAGATTGGAATCTCAGGAGAAAAATGAAGATTATAAAATAGAACAGAATAGACTTAACAAAAGATGGCACACTCAAAAAGAAAAGATTGGAAAACTTCACGAATGGTCAACACAAAATGGCGCAAACACAGAGGGGGAAAAGGGTTTAAAATATTGGTGGCCTATGAGCCAGTGTCAGACTGTGTGCCATAAATGGAACCAGGGTCCCAGTACGAGGGAAAAACACAGTGGAGTTTATCCATTCATCTGTAGATGGACACATGTTGTTTCCGTGTCTTGGCTACGATAAATAATGCTGCACTGAACATGGGGGTACAGATACCTTTTCGAGATAACTGTCTCATTTCCTTCTGATAAATACCCAGGAGTGGGATTGCTGGATCATAGGGCAGTTCTGTTTTCAACTTTTTGAGAAACTTCCATATGGTTTCCATAGTGGTTATACTGATTTACAGCAGGAATAGACATTTGATGATACTCAGTATCCACTCAAAGCTAAAACTTCTCAGCAAAACAGGAGTATAAGGAAACTTCCTCAGTCTGGTGACAAGCTCTCTGAAAAGCCTACAGCTAACATCGTCCTTATTAATGAATGATTGAATATGTTTCCCTTAGGATGGGGGACAGTGGAAGGACTGTCCACTCCTGCCATCTCTTCTCTATATCACTCTGGAGGTCCTTGTCAGGGTAATGAGAAATGAAAGTAAACAGACGGGATACAGATTGAAGAAGTAAAACTGCTTTTATTCACATTTGACATGACTGTGCACATAGAAAAATCTAAGGAGTCTACTAAAGGTGAAAAAAAAAAGAAAGAAAAAAATTTGGACCAGTAAGTAAATTTAGCTAGGTCACAGAAGACAAAAATTATTATAGAATTAATTGTATTTGTATAAACTAGCAGTAAATAACTGGAACATGAAATTAAACACACACACAACATTTGCAACGGCATAGAAAATACTTAGGAATAAATTTAACAAAGGCTGTGTGAGAATTTTCTGCTGTAAACCACAAGATATTGTAGACAGACTTTAAAGAAGCCTTCTCTCATGAAAGGATAGATATAATATGTTCACAAGTTCTAAGACACGATATTGTTAAGATGTCAATTCTCCACAAGATAATTAATAGATTCAATGGAATCTCAATTAAGATTTCAACAGGCCTTTTGTTTTAGAATTAACAAGCTGATTCTAAAAAATATTTGGAAATGCAAAAGACCTAGGATAAACTAGAATAGACTAATCTTGAAAAGAAAAATAGAAAAAAGTCATTCCAAAACTTACTATAAAATACACAGTAAAAATGACAGTGTGATATTTGTGTAAGGATAGGCAAATAGATAAAGGAATGGATAGAGACCAGAAATAGACCAATGTTAATATAGTCAACTAATTTCTGACAAAGTTACTGAAGGAATTAAATGGGAAAAGTAGTGCTAGAAGAAATACATATAGGGGAAAAAATGAACCTTGCATATCTCATATCATACACAAAAATTAATTCAAGATGGATCATATGCCACATAAAATCTATAAAACTTTTAGAAGTAAGCATAGGAAAATATCTTCACAAATTTTGGGTAAGCAATGATTTTTTGGATAAGTCACAGAAAGCAGAATCCATAAAGGAGACAAATGATGAATTGTACTCAGCAAAATTAAAAGCTTCTGTTTAACAGACAACATCATGAATAATGGGATAGGCATGCTGTAGGTGGGGAGAAAATATTCCTAAAACCTATAGCTGACAAAAGGCTTCTATTGAGAATGCATGAAGAATACTGACTCAATATTAACAAGAGATGAAACTCAATTAAAAAGAAGTAAAGTCTTGATCAGAAGCCTCGAAATAAAAGATATACAAATGGTCAATAAACACACGGAAAAGTTCCCAACATTATTAGTCATCAGGGAAAATTGAAACCTCAGGGAAGTATCACTACACACCTAGGAGAATGGCAGAAGCAAAATCTGACGACACGAACGTAACTAAGAAGGTAAAACAAGGGGGGCTCTAGCTTACTGTTGATGGGATTGTAAAATGGCACCGCCCCTTTGACAGACGTGTGGTGCTTACTTATAAAGTCAAATATCACCTACGCTACAAATTTCTAAAACCATGCCAACCCAAGAGACAATAAAATGGGAACCGCAATGTTAATGGGAACACGAACCACTAAAAATTCTTTTACGAGGGAGTTCACAGCTGCTTTATTCATACAAAAGTAGAAAAGTAGAAATATCCATCAACAGCAAAAACTGTAACATATATATACAGTAGAGTACTATTCAGCAAAACAAAAAGGAATAGGCCCTTGATACCTGCAGGGACTTAGATGTATCTAGCGATGTGCTGATAAGTGTTTAAGAACTAACTGGTGCTTCAACAAGTGAAAGAAATTCTTATTTGTGGTGCTTGCTGATTTTCATGGTGGGGTTAACTCCCAGTAGAGCCAGTTTCAAGCTACTAGTGTGAGGACACTGAACCCAGAACTGGGAAGCACACCGTTACACAGACAGAATGGGTAGAAATAACCTCAAGGGAATAGAGAATAGTAAAATGTAGTAAAATATTAGGGAATAATGCATTTTGAGTATTATCTTTTTTTTTTTTTTTAACTTTGAGAGGGACAGAGAGAGCATGCAAGCAGGGGAGGGGCACAGAGAGAGGGGACAGAGGATCCAAAGTGGGCTTTGTGCTGACAGCAAGAGCCTGATGTGGTACTTGAACTCACAAACAGCGAGATCATGACCTGAGCCGAAGTCAAGATGCTTAACCAACTGAGTCACCTAGGCACCCCTCCATATTGCCTTGTTCTTAAATATAGTCTGCTTAATTATAAGTTTATATCATTTAGTTTTTAATAATAGTTGTTTTTAACAACAGTTCTCAAAATTTGGCAGTCAGTTCTTATGGACCAATAAAAGCCAGTTCCAGCACACCCATGGATGAATCTCAAAAACATGCTGAGTGGAAATGCCAGTCACTAAAGAGTAAATCCTATATGACTTGATTCATATGAAGCTCTATAGCAGGTGGAACTAATCTATGGAGATAAAAAATGTAGAAGAATAGTTGTCTCTTGGCTTGGGGCAGCGAATCAAATTGACTGGAAAGGAACAGGAGGGAACTTTCTAAGGGTGTTGGAAAAGTTCTATATCTAGATAGGATGTATGTTTTTATCAGATTTCATTGCTCTGTACACTTAAGATCAGTATATTTCTTTCTATAAAAGCTGTACCTGAAGAAAAAGAAAAGCAAAATGGAACTAACCATACCAATAATAAATTAATAAAATGAGGCCAAAATACAAACATGTGTGCATGCGCATGCGCACACACACACACACACACACACACACACACACACAGGCAAGCCAAAAGGGAGAACCCACCATAAGCAAAGAATATGGAAGTATGAGAAAGTCTGTTATATTTGGCACATTCCATTGGTTTTATATGTCTGGAGCATCAAATTTTATGAGAAGATGGCCAGAGAGGCAGCTTGGGGCCCGATAATGAATGACTTCACACAGTGATCCATGATGGTGCCCCTGCTGTCCGGCCTCCACAAACATTCTCTGTAGAGGACAAGATAGGAGATATTTTAGATTTTGCAGGCCAAATATAGACTGTTGCATAGTCTCCTCCTCCTTATTCTTTTACAACGCTTTTAAAATATAAAAACTATTCTTAGCCCAAGAGTTGTACAAAAGCCAGGGGGCTGGATTTGCCCTGCATTCTGCGGTTTGCTGACCCCTCTCCTATACTAAGCACGCTGGGTATATGAATGAGGTCCCTCCAATTAGAACCACTACATCAGAGGCACTGTTTGTCTAGATTTGGGATACGCACGGATGAGAGTGACTAATCCTGGGGGGAGGGGTGTGTTCTCAGAGGATGTGTCCTCTGATTAAGTTTTGAAGGATAAGAAACAGTTCACAAGGAGAAGAGAACATCACAGGGGAGAGCTATTCCTATCAGGAGATCGCCATTTGGTAATCATACAATACGGGGTATAGCTTTGCTGGTCCTGAGATTCTTCATCTTTGGAATGGGTCTTGCAGTACCTACCTTCCTAACCTGGGAAGAAATGCAATGATTGTGAAAACGAATAAACAAATAAACCAAAAAAACTATAGAACAACACCAGTAAGAACCAAAAATCCTGCTTGAAAGAGTTGAAAGTGTCTTAAAAATGTGCTGTTACCTCAGCCTCTTCATCTTGCATGAGCCAGGGTGATGCAGGCTACTCAGTGTGCTTGGCAATTGCTGCGCTTATTGGGTTTATGCTGGGGTGTCTGGGGCCTACCACACAGCTCTCAAGAGAGTTTGGAGTGAGTCAGGAACAGACTTTGGCATCTCCTATCTGATTGTGATATGAATCATTTGCATATTGATCTAAGACTAAATCTGTTCAGCTTCTTGCTTCTTAGAAGTACCAGCCATGGCACAAATAAATGGAAAGATACTCCATGCTCACGCATTGGAAGAACAAATGTTAAAATGTCCATGCTACCCAAAGCAATCTACAGATTTAATGCAATCCCTATCAAAATACCAACAGGACTTGAACAAATAATTCTAAAATTTGGGTGGAACTACAAAAGACTCCAAAAAGCCAAAGCTATCTTGAAAAAGAAAAGCAAAATTGGAAGTAGAATCCCAGGTTTTAAGTTATACTACAACGCTGTAGTAATTAAAACATCATGGTATTGGCACAAAAATAGACACATAGATTAATAAAACAGGAGACTCCAGAAATAAACTCATGATTATATGGTCAATTACTCTTTGACAAAGGAGGAAAGAATATACAGCATGAAAAAGATAGTCTCTTCAACAAATCGTGTTGGGAAAACTGGACAACTACATGCAGAAGGAAACTAGAAGACTTTTTTTTACACCATACACAAAAACAAACTCAAAATAGATTAAAGACCTAAATCTGAGACCTTAAGCCATAAAAATCCTAGAAGAGAGATCATGCCTGAGCTGAAGTTGAATGTTTAACCAACTGAGCCACCCAGGTCCCCCCATTTTTTTTGTTTCTTAAATTTCATATATGAGCAGTCTATTTCAGTTGATGGTTAGTTAAGTTTGAATCCAATCATTACTTCTCTTCCACCCCATGGTTTAGGGATATGATGTCATCCTTTTATGTAATGGATGATTGATTTTTACAGATAGACTTATTTTTACTGCTTTTGTGCTTCCTACTTTTCTTACCCTGACTTACGTTCTTTCCTTTCTACTCAAAGAGTACTCTTTAACATTTTTTGTAGGGCTGATTTAGTGGTCATAAATTATTTTAACTTTTGTTTTTCTGGGAAACACTTTATCTCTCTTTCTAGTCTGAATGATAGCCTTATGGATGGAGTTTTCTTGGCTGCAGATTTTTCCCTTAGAGCACTTTGAATATATCCTGCCATTCCCTTCTGGCCTGTGAAGTTTCTGCTGAAAAGTCCATTGATAACCTTATGGAGTTTCTCTTGTATGTAACTGTTTTTTGTTTTTTCTTATACTACTTTAAAAATTCTTTCCTTATCACTATTTTTTTTTTCTCATTCTGAATATTATGTGTCTTCTTGTGGACCTCCCAGGGTGGATTTTGCTGGGGACTCTGTGCATCCTGAATCTACATTTCTGTTTCCTGCTCCAGGTTTGGGAAATTTTCAGCTATTATATCTTCAAATACATTTTCTGCTCCCTTTCCTCTCTCCCTTTTTATTCTGGAATCCCTATAAGGCAAATGTTATCCAGAATAATATATTAATATAATTAATATATTATATTATATAAATATAAATATATTAGAATATATTAATGGTGTTGCTGAGTTCCCTAAGTCTATTCTCATTTTGCATAATTTTTTACTCGTCTGGTGAGTTTAGTTGCTTTCCATTACTCTGTCCTCCAAGTCACTGATTTGTTCTTCTGCTTTCTGTAGTCTGTCTACCATTTATTCTATCTGGTGTATTTTTAATTTCAT
Organism: Mungos mungo; assembly: GCA_004023785.1. NCBI lineage: Eukaryota > Metazoa > Chordata > Mammalia > Carnivora > Herpestidae > Mungos > Mungos mungo. Next base: position 24,225 of record PISW01011948.1, read on the forward strand.
TCATTGTGTTCTTCATCTCTGATTGGGTCTCACTGATGTCCTCCACTCTTTTCTCAAGTCCAGTGAGTATCTTTATGATCATTACTTTACATTGTTACTTTACATTCTCTATCAGGCATATTACTTATCTCATTTTTGCTTAGGTCTTTTGCTGTGATTTTATTCTGTGCTTTCATTTGGGGGCATATTCCTCTGTCTCTTCATTTTGCCTAACTGTCTGTGTTTATTTTTGTGTGTGTTGGAAGTTAGCTACGTCGTGGCGTTATGAAGGAGAATTCCTGTAGTGCCCTGTAGCACAGTGTCCCTTGTTCACCGGAACCTGGTGCTTCAGGGATGTCTCCTATGTGTTTTGTGTGTCCTGCTGTTGTGGCTGAGCCACTCCTCCTTTCAGTCCACTCATCTGCAGTAGCTCTCTTTGCCTGATGTGGGCAGTGTTTGGTCTCTGTGGTGTTAGTGGGCCACTCAGGTTCTGCTTTGGGCTTGAGTTGAGTCAGACCAGGTATTTCTCAGAGATGCAGAAGCACCAAAGTGCAGGGCCTTTGTTTTGTCCTCTCAGAAGCTTTTATTGTTGTGTGGGGCCTGCAGTCAGACCAGTTGTCTTTTCGCAGCTCACTGCTAGGGCCACATCCTGACTGGTTTATGTGGTTATCTTTTCCCCTCTCCAGGGCCCAGGTCAGGAGTATATTGGAGGGGGCAGATCTGCTGAAGTGCAGAAGAGGGGCGGGACATATAGTGTTAGCAAGTTAGGTAGTGAGTGTGAGCACCACAGTGGTTCCCATAGGTGGCCTTGTGTCTAAGCTGGGGCAAGGGGAAGGGAAATGACACTTTCCAAGGAACACAGGATCCCAAGGATCTCTGTCCCTCCAGGACATACTCTGAGATATGTAGGCAACTCTCCCACCTGTATGTTTAAGGTATTTTTCAAACTGCTCCTTCTATGGTGAATCTCTAGGGGCTGTTTGCTCTGCTGTCTCTTTAAGGGCAAGGACTCCGTTTCCTTTTGCGCTCCTGGCTTTCTGTCAGAGCAGAGCTTGTTGATTTTTTTAAATTCCAGGTTTTAAATTCCACTGATTGTAAGAACTCCTGAAATTCAGCTCCTCTGGTTTTCAAAGCCAAATGTGACGGGGACTTGTCTTCCCTGTGTTGGTTCTGTTTTGCTAGCCTGTTTCTCTCTCCTCTCCTCACCTGTGAGTCACTCCATCCCACAGACAGTCCCTAGGTCTTTTAGCTCCCCGCCACCTCTCTGCCCTTCCTACCCAATTTGATGTGGCCTTTTCTCTACATTTAGTTGTGGAGTTTGGTCTTCCAGCCTTTGGATCATTTTCTGGGTAATTTACATCGAAGAGCTTGTTATCTAGTTGCATCGATGGGGTGAATCGAGCTTAGGGTCCTACTCTGCCATCTCCCAGCTAAGTCTCCCATATGTGGAATTTAAGAAACAAAACAAACAAAGAAAAAAAGACAAACCATGAAACAGGGCCTCACCTCTAGGGAACTGATGGTTCCTGGAGGAGAGTTGGTGGGGAATGAGTGAAATACATGAAGAGTAAGAGTACATTTATAACGATGAGCACTGAGGAATGTATAGAATTGTTGAATCACTATATTCTACACTTGAAATGAATATAATACTGCACATGAACTTTAATATAATAAAAAAAAAGTACCAGTCATGGGGGTTGGGGAGAGGGGAATTGCAGAAAGGTGGTCAAAAGGTACAAACTTCCAGTTATAAATGTGTACTAGGGAGGTGATGTGCAACGGGTGACTGTAGTTAGCCCTGTGGGATGATATAACTGTACATGCGATTTGTTAAGAGAGCAGATCCTGAGTTCTTCTCAAAGGAAAAACTTTTTTAAAAATTTGCTTTTTATTGTCTCTATATGAGTTTATGGATGCTATCTAAACTGGTTGTGGTAATCACTTCACAGCACACGGAGTCAGAGCATAATGCAGTATACCTTAAACTTAAACCGTGATGTATGCCAACTTATATCTCAATAAAACTGAAATAAAGCACAAGTCAGATGACTATTCCATGTTTTTTGAGGGGCATAGCCAAGATCTGTTCCCCTTTCCCCAACTACTGACTTTTCTCTCATCCACAATGCCTGACATTCCAACACAATGGATTCAACTCCTTCTATAGAACGAAAATTACTTTTTGGGGTTGGGGGGAGGTGGAGAGTAGAATACAATAAACTAGCAGCTGAGCTAGAGAAATGATTTAGTGCTTCAGATTCCTGTAAATGATGGGATGGAGTCACTGGGCTCTGAGGAGACTCTCTGGGTCCACGTTCCTTGTGCAAATTATTGAGCTTTTCTCGTTCTCTCTTTCCTTACATATGACATGAGGATAATGGTGCTATCTAGTAGTTGCCATTAGGATGCAAAGCACAACCATATGTCAGGAACACAGTGCAGTGCCTGAAAACAGTAGTAAATGTTAGCTATTATTACTATCCAGTTGAGGCCAAGTGGGAACAGATGGATCGTTTTGTATGGGAGCTAGGAGTGGAGAGGAGGAAAAACTGAGATAAGACTAAATATAAACATCATCCAAGTTATCATCTCTTTCACAGGTTGGACCTATGAGTAGTGTCTCTGGGCACGTTGTTTCACACTGTGAGCTCGTATTTCAGTCTAGAATAAAAGGCGCTCTTGTCACCCTACTCTGGACAAATGTGCAATAAAAGATCACTGGAGTGAAGCACGGAGAAATTGCTCTTCTGTTTCCTACCTACTGGAACTGTTGGCTGTTTGATTGTCTTTTCAGCTCTAGATTGTGAACTACATGAGGACAGGCATTACATGGTATTCATCTATTTGCATCACGAGCACAAGGCCACTAGATACATATTTGATGCTCAATAAAATGTTTTTTGAATGAATGCATACATGAATACCCATATACCATGTTAAATTCTTGATGGAAGGTTACTTGCCTATATGTGTAGGCAGATGCATTTACATATTTTTATTCACAGCTAAATTATCCTCAAGATTAGATGGCAAGTACCATGTGTAAACTTGATCAAATTTCAGAAATACTTTATTCCCTGTCAATTCAATTCACTTCTCCTTCAACTCTAAAGAAAATAAAAAATCCCCAGCAAAATGATAGAAGCCATATAGACTCCTCAAAAATCTCAGAAAGTGAAAATGTTACCCACTGGAATATAAAATGAGGATTTGGGAAATAAAATGCTTCATTTTTATTGACAGTAAGCCAATATGATATTAAAACAAAAGAGATTTGGTGAAAGAGGTGGACAATTCCATCTTTGAGAATTCAGTTTTTAGAAAAAGTCAGATTAACTGGTGATTTTCCTGAAGTGACCTGCCAATTTGTTCAGAAAGGTTAATTTGGCAGGATCAGTCTTAAATTGGTTTCCAGGGGGTACCTTAATTGTATTACTTTTCAGCAAAATGTTTCTGTCAATCAGAGAGTGTTTTAAAAATAACCTGCTTACAAAGCTGAGGCCAAGGAGAACTTTCTTTGAGCAGGAGCACAGGAGGGAGCCGTACCCCATATCTTGGAAGAAATGAGGGGCTGGGATATTCAGGGAGTGCTTTGTGCAGAAGGCTCATGTTAACATGCTTTCTTCTTAGGAAAGTCCTTCACTAGTCGAAGGAGGAAGAAGTCATGAATTCTAGTCTTGGGCTTCCCCAAGTTTTTTTTTTTGACAGCTTATGATCTGGGACAAGACACAAGAGGCATCTTTTCCCTGTGTTGTCTTGGTTTCCTCGACTAGAAACTGTAAAAGCTGAACTGGGTGCCATCAATGATATATATATATATATATATATATATATATTTAGCTCTAAGCCTATGTGTGTGTACAAATTATTTTCCCAAATCCATTTCTGAGATATTGAGGCAGCTTTAAAAGACATTAGGGATGTTTATAAAGTCAGAGGCATTTGGTGTTCTCAGGAGCAGAACAGTTTGCATTCAGGGATATAGATTCTAGGGTGCTGCATGAAATATCTAGCCTTAGGGATGGGGGGCAGCCTAGGAGGATCAGGGCAGAAGCATAGGGCAGATGAAACGTGTCTCCCATCAGCTGCCCTCTACCTGTGGTGGGGCCATTTCAGCTGACCATGTTGATGTTGGTGCTGAGTAGGACCCACATGGCCAGTGTGTGTGGCGAGAGAAACAAGGCGCTTCTGTGTGGGGAAAGGAGGTGAAAGATTCTAGAAAGACTGCATCCCAAGAGAAAGCCGTCATGGAGCTTCTGGCTCCGTGGAGGAGAACACTAAGTAAATAGGCAACCCTGAAGATCTTTAAGGCAGAGGGACTAGCACATACAGAAGTCTGGAGGTGAGAGACAGTAGGGCATGTTCAGGCATCTGAAAGAAGTTTAGCATGGCTGGAGGTAAGAGAGGGAGGCAGACAGTGAATGTGGAGAGGCTGAGGAAGTCAGATTCTGGAGGACCTCTATGTCATAGGAAGGAATTTGGTCTTTAGTTTAAATGCAGTGGGTGCCTCTGAACAACTTCAAGCAGGAAAGTGATCTAATCAGAAATATGTTTTAGAATGGTCCTTCTGCTGCAGACTGGAAAGACGATTGAAGGTGGCAAGACTAGAAATGGGGAAAGATAGGAGAGAGACTAACTAAAGGCTTTTGCAACCTAGGTGAGAAGGAATGGCTGTTTGGATTATGCGGGTGGACTTGGAGGGAAGTGATGGATTCAAGAAAGGTTTAGGAGGTAGACCAGGCAGGACTCAACAAATGAGATGATGGGGAGACAGACGTTTAGTCCATAACAGGTGGAATAAAAATTTTCATAGTGTAGGCCTGAGTATGATGTGTGAGCTGACAGGTGCAACGGTGGAGAAACCAGTAGATGAGCCACTGCTGGGTGAGGAGTTAATCATGTCAGTGAAATAATCGAGGAAAGGCTCACCATATGCTCCACCATTCTGAGACCCTGGTACATCCTGAACTAACACGTGCTGGAGGTGGCTAGTGTACAGAACTTTAGGACTTATTTGTCTTAGTTGAGGAATGAATAACCTTATCTTTCCTGATGACTAGCCTTCTCTCCCATGTTTTATAAAGATTGGTTTTCGGGGCACCTGGATGGCTCAGTTGGTTAAGCATCTGACTTCAGCTCAGGTCATGATCTCGCAGTCTGTGACTTTGAGCCCCGCATCAGGCTCTGTGCTATCAGGTCAGAGCCTGGAGCCTGCTTCGAATTCTGTGTCTCCCTCTTTCTCTGCCCCTTCCCCACACATGCTCTGTCTCCCTCTGTCTCATAAATGAATAAACGTTAAAAAAGATTGGTTTTCAAGGCGCAACTTTTCTTATATGCAACCCTTGGTCTCCTGGTCTTGGTTGGTTAGACAACGGGCAGAAACTTAATAAGGAAAATTTGGCTCTTTGTCTTCTGGTAATTTAAAATTGAGACTGTTCACGTGGCTAGACCTTTAACATATAAACTTGGGAGCGTATTTCCTACGACGTTGATTGAGAAGCAAATAAAGGCAGAGAGTGGATAGAAGCATGAAGGTTGTTCCCAGATTGTGGGAAGCGGCAAAGATTCAGCTGCTTGGCCATTTGCTAGCCGGATATGTGACTCCCTGAGGGGAGTTGCAAAAATAGGCAGGGGAGCGCCACTCCTTGTCAGAGAAGCCAGAAGAACAAAGATCAATCGCCTACAGGCAGGGTGGTATCCGCCCTTCAGTGCTGTGCTAAAAACTTTAGTTTATTTCCTTCTTTACCCTAGCTTTAATCCCTTAACCCTGTTTCCTAGCAACCGACCTAGGTCAGCTGCCTTGTTCTCCCGCCTGAAAGCCTATATAAGATACAGTGTTTTTCTGAATAAAGAGGAAAAAGAGGCTTGATCAGAAACCGTGTGCTGTCTCCACTCTCTGCGTCTCCTTCCTGCCCTTTCTCTCCCTCCCTCAGGATCAAGAACCCGCAAGGATTACCGCCTGTTATGCCCAGATTTTAATATCGCCCCCAAAAAACCAGAGACCGCCAGGGAGGCCGAAGCACGCATGCAAAAGCAAAGGGCTTTATTACGGGTTTAGGCTCGCTGGGGCCTAAACTCGGGCTCACAGACTTTACAGGCGTGGTGGATCCAGGCTGAGAGCAAGCAAGCCCCGAACAGACGTGGGGTAGGGCTTTTATGAGTTTGGGAAGGGGGAGTTACAGGAAATTGTGACATAGGTACAGTGATCCAATTATTATTACACAATATTATTGACAGCAGGTTTATCCAATTACAACATTTAGAGTGTTAACTAATCACAGAGTAGGCCCAGGACCCAGGACCCTCACATAGGGTGTAACTAGCCTTAGGCAATAACTGATCTAGGCCTGCCCTTAAGAATGTTAAGGGTATTACAAGGGTGGTCTCTCTTGCCTCGGGCAATGTGTAACCGCCTAATGGTTCTGGAGAGACTGACCTTTAGACCTAGTTTAGAGGGGAAACTTAAAGCCAGTCATGGCGTCTGTTAGGTTCAGACTCGTTGTTCTTACATTCCCTCCTCTGTCTTGTAACTGACCCAATCCTGGGTCAGCTGAGTTACCACTGTACCCCTAAAGCCTGGCATAGCCCTCCTTGGTGTAAGGGGAATTTCTTACCCTGCAAAGGGCATAGGAAAGGAGAACTACCCAATTTCCGCCAGTCTCCATGGTTAATTTGGTAAAGGTCTCTTTTAGGGTTTCTAATGACAGCCAATTTGTTCAGGATCTACATTACTAACCTTAGCCAAATTGGTGGGCCATCTAGTGGCCACTCGAGGACCCCCCCATTAGAGTCTGGCAGTAGAGGCGTAGGCTCTCCTTACCTTTTGCCATGTTGAAATCCCATGCCCAGATTACAGGCACTTAATACCAACAGAACATCTTATCCATAAGAGGAAGGTTAGCATAATCAGGAACTTTTGCTGTTTCCCCAGCTTTCTGGGGCAACATTTGCCAGTCCGATGGCAAAGAGACAGGACAGTTTATTTTACTGGACTGATGATTCCTCAGGCTTCTGCCGCGCTAAACCAGCCAGCTTCTGGGGTGTGGCTGGAGCAGGGCTGGAGATCTGCGGAGTCAGAGTCTTTGAGGGTCAGTTTCAGCCGATCGACTGGATCTGGGTCACCTCACCAGATTGAGGGTTCTTCTGAGTCGGCCTACTTAAAACTCCAGAGTGATCCCTGAAACTTTAATAGGGGCTGATCCCCAGTTTTAAATATCATCCTCACAGACTAACAAGCCTGAGATCCAACAACAAATATTTAAAGACACTCAGAACTAGAATAACATTTACAGTAGTGCATTGCTGAAACATAGTTTTTCTCCCTAAAAAACCTCCATTATCAGAGATAGCCAAATCGAGACTAATGCATTGGTGGAACGAGTCCATTCTTAACAACCCTGGCCTAATTATTTACATAAGCTCAGCAAGAATACAGATTGTTCATGAGGATTTTACAAGGCTTTCTTTGCTGGGTCCTTTTATAAGGAATCTCCAGGTTGAACTTAGTAGCTGCTCTGGGCCAGAAGCCAAGCCAAGCACTTTCCATCAGACAGGCCTGCAATACCTGTTAAATTGGGCAAACTCCTCTTCCCGAGGTCCCCAACATCTGCTGAGGTCCCTGCACCTGCCAGAAAGTGACCTTCTTTACTCACCTGGGAAGGCTGCTGGGAACTCTGTAAGCAAGGTATTCAGCCAACATTTCCACGAGGCTTTACGGCTCCATGTTCCATAAAGTCAACCTTAGTTCCTTAAAGCTGTCAGGTCATCTTTGAGCCTATGCCTGACTCTCGAATAGGACATTCCAGTCAAAGCCTTGGTAAAATAACCAGAATTTCCAATGGTGTCTTACTATAAAATGAACAGATTCTTATTGAACTTATGCAAACAATTGTAATGGCCATGAAAGAAAGAATACTCACTGAGTTGCTAAATTTCAGATGGTTTAAGTAGAGAGAAAAGATAAATGCTCTAGAGTACAAATACTTTATGACATTTTTGTGTATCACAGATTTCTCACAAGAAAGTTTCTTAATCTGGATAAGCAAACACTAAAGGAACAACAATGTTTCTAACAAGAGTCCTATGTTCCTAATTCTTGTTTAGCTTGAATGCAGCTTCTAGCTCTGGAAATTTCTACCCATTTTAGTACTAATTTAAAAGATGTCAAATACTGCATTTGTCCCAAAAGTCCTTATTACAACTTTCCTCGAAAAAGGAACACATTCTGTGACAGAATCTAAAGATTTGAGAAGTTCATTATGATGCACTTTGACAAAGAAATTTAGTGACACTTGACCAAACTTGTCTTTTGAATGGAGAGAAAAGCAGAATTTTAACTATACCAATATACCTTTAAAATTTTATTTATCTCAACCTCACACATAAAATTCCTTTTCAATGATTTCCTTTCATGAACCTTTCACAACTTTCCTTTGCCCTTAAACTTTGTCCCAAAGCCATTTCTTTCCAAACAACCAATCTCATTTAGGACAAAATTACTTTCTTTTACCCTCAACAAAAATGCATTTTCATTTCTTATATTTTCCTTACATATCCCCAATTTTCTGCATATAGGGTTGCTTTTCTTATTTTTCCCATCAATCTGAAACTTTAGTCTCCAATTGAGGACTTAGTAACTAACTGAAAGATGTTTATACCAGAACTTTTCTTAGATGGTAAATTTATGAACCAATTAAGTACAAAGCAGGTTTTTAACAGTTTCAAATATCCCCAGTTGTTCTGCCACAAGTCAAAAGCCCGAGCATCTACGGACCTCATCCTGTACCAGTACACCAATCACTAGTGGCTTCTGTTTTAGTTTTTTTCTTGTCAGACGGCCAATGAATTCAATCTTAACTTATCAAGTAAAACCTTAACGTTTTAAGTTACCAAGAACCTTTAAAACTATTATAACAATTACTCATGAAAACTATAGAACAGACCAAATTAACCATCCTTTTAACATACACTTATAAAAATTGGAGCAGAGATCATAGGAACCTATTTGACTTTTGGCAGATTCAGATAGAACATAAGTTTCTGTTTTTATCTCAAACCAACAAACTTAAACACTGAGTAAGTTTCGCTTGAGCCCAGGTAAGACACTTTGTTCCCCATAGTTGATTTTGACCTTGAAATTTGGTGCAAAAATCTGATTCCTCCCATAGACTTTCCACAGACAAGACTAAAAACAATGACAATAACAACTGGACAAACAAGTACAGAAGTGGCCACCAAACAGCTGTTTACAGATTTACTAAAGGGCCGACCGACGTCTTGGTGTGGCCTTGGGGTGGGAAGTCATGTCTAGGCTTCCACTTAATACCCCAGACAAAAGCACATGTGCACTCAAAATTTAGATGATAAACTAGCTTACCTCCAGAGGTTCTAACAGGTGACTCTCAGATAACTGGCGCCATTTTCAGGTGGCAGGAAAGACAAGAGTGTCTCCCCAGCTCCCAAAACCTAGATGTCCCTGGGAGTGCCTTTTCTCCCAGCCCCTGAGGCAGGGAGAAGACAATGAGGCATATCACACCCAAGTAGGTGCAGAAACAAAGAGTAGGAGGGGAAGCCAGAAACATTACTGAAGAGCTCCAATACTTTTGGTTTCTCAGGCGGCAGTAATTTTCTTGGTTGCTAAGATCCTAGGAGAAACAAAAGGTTTTAACCAGGGTGGGGAGGTCGAAGGTCCCATCTTCTGGCCATCCAACATTGAAGGTTGGCCATTCGTTCCTGCAAAAAAGAGATCTTTCCTTTCCTGATATCCACCTTAGATTGTGAGCTTGAATCCCAACTTCCTTGAAGTGAATTAGCACTAGGTCCAGGGGGTTCAAAGTAGATTGTCCCATGTCCTCGTCAGTCCAAACAAAATAGAACAACCCAAAAAACAGAGTTAAGACACAGACCACAGGAATTAGTCCTCCTGGCCAACGGAGGAGAAAACAAAAGTGAGATGGTCTTTGAGCGCTTTCCGAAGAAAAATATGTGGGGTAGAGACCCCAAATTCCCATAAAAAAACACAGATGGGGGACTTTAACCCCCTTCTCTTAAAGGTCTTCGTCAGTCAGTGTCACAACAAAAACTATACTTAAACAAATAGACACACAGAGTAATAGACACACAATGAGGTCTTGCTGCTGCCACCAGTGAAACCTCCCCACAGGCGACTTGGCTTTCTGGTCTCCTGCTGGGGTCATAGACCCCAGCCGCCAGTCAGACAACTAATGGTCCCGAACCTCCTGGGACTTTTTGCCGAGGATCCCGAACCACCTGGGACCCTCTTGGCAACCTCAGAGTGGGTCCCAGACGTCTCTTGGATCCCACAGCCTCGAGACTGTCTGGGCGTCCGCAAGTCTTCTTTGAGGCCCTCCAACCCAAACTGATCAGTTAGAGAGCAGATGGTCCTGAACCGCCTAGGACCCTCTCAGGGGACAAACACACAATTTAGACACCGAAAGACAAGAAATGAGTGCACTCACCAAACAGATGCACAGAGAAACAGACACAAGCGTTTAAACCAACGATCGGAGAGACAGCAAGGCTTTTCCTAACCCAAATAAGATCCTGCCACTGCCACCAGCGGGGTTCCTTAGGACCTGAATTTCACTCTTTGTGCTGCGGGACCTGACCCGCGGTCTCTCCTTCCTGTGGGTCCAAGACGTCTCTTGGACCCCACGGGCCCTGAGCTTTAGTGACACGGTCTGCCTGGCTCCTTTGAGACCCTTAGAGACCAGCACCCAACAGACCGGACAAACAAAAAGATTCAAACATGGAAGAACAAGAAAATGAGTGCACTCACCAGCCGGCGATTAGGCCCAACGTGTCGGGGTCCCAGGGGTTCTGGGGAGAACATCCCGGACGAGCCCCCATATGTTATGCCCAGATTTTAATATCGCCCCCAAAAAACCAGAGACCGCCAGGGAGGCCGAAGCACGCATGCAAAAGCAAAGGGCTTCATTACGGGTTTAGGCTCGCCGGGGCCTAAACTCGGGCTCACAGACTTTACAGGCGTGGTGGATCCATGCTGAGAGTGAGTGAGCCCTGAACAAAGGTGGGGCAGGGCTTTTATGAGTTTGGGAAGGGGGAGTTACAGGAAATTGTGACATAGGTACAGTGATCCAATTATTATTACACAATATTATTGACAGCAGGTTTATCCAATTACAACATTTAGAGTGTTAACCAATCACAGAGTAGGCCCAGGACCCAGTAGGCCTCACATAGGGTGTAACTAGCCTTAGGCAATAACTGATCTAGGCCTGCCCTTAGGAATGTTAAGGGTATTACAAGGGTGGTCTCTCTTGCCTCGGGCAATGTGTAACCACCTAATAGTTCTGGAGAGACTGACCTTTAGACCTAGTTTAGAGGGGAAACTTAAAGCCAGTCATGGCGTCTGTTAGGTTCAGACTCGTTGTTCTTACACGCCCTGCTGGCCGGGGCAGGACTCGACACCAGATGAGTGTGAAAAATGGAAAAACTCCTAATGTACGTCCTGTCCCTTCATCCAGTTCATTCTTCAAACCCAGCTATATTCCTGCGATGGATTCCATGAGATTCTCTTGTATCTCTCTTAGAAATTCATACCTCTCATTTTTTCCCTGGGCTAGCTTGAGTTGGTGTCTGCTACTTGCAATAGAAGAATCTAAGTAAAACATGTAACACATTAGTGTAAGTCGCGCCTGGTACAGGAGGGGCGACGTATTTTATGGGTGAAAGACTTCCGGTCCGGTCCTGGGAGGGCAGACCACCAAATAAGGGCTCTTTAGGGACGCGGCGGGATGGGATAGGTTGCCTCCTCTGTCAGGGTGGTGGGAAGCTGGGGCTCCATGATTGGCTGTTTTCAAACTGGCGCGGAACATTCCAGGTCTGCAGGCGAGGGGTGGGGGGTCGTCGGTGCATGGTGTTTTTCCAACATACAGCAAAATGGCTGCTTGGTCGCCATGCCAAGGTGACTCCCAAGGTGACTCTTACATTCCGACCTTTTTGGTGTTATGGGGCGGCGTCAGGTCTCTGGCTACTTCCTGCTGAAATCGGGGCGGCGTTATGATCAGAGTCTGAGGTCGGAATGGGAGAGTATTGGTGAACCAGCAGCAGGTGGGTGGTGGCACGGTTGGTGAATCTGGATACCAGTTCCTGTAAAAAGTTGGAAAAACAGCGGAGCAGACACAGCCCCAGTAGGGTTATGAGGAGTAATGAGATTATG
>PISW01011949.1:0-36284 GCA_004023785.1 Mungos mungo
CCCCTCTATGCATTTATTTAAATGAAATTAGAACTTTGACAGGATTGTTAAATTCATGCTTTTTCACTTAATGATCATATTGAGAACATTCGCTTGTGTCAATCTATTCTTCAAAAACATTTTTATGGCTCTAGGACAATTCATGTTTATGAAATTTTAATAAATGTATTCTATGAGTGCAAAGAATAACTCGGTTTGCTTTGATCCATTTCTGAGAACAAGATCCATGATGTAATCAACAGGAAAGAAGAAAGCCAGTTAATATAGAGAGGTGATTTACTGAGTTTTGCTAAACAGTAGAAAGAATAAATAAGAATAAAAAGAATATAAAAGAATAAAGTATTTGCATAAAGTCATTTCTTTGGAAAACTGATCATCAGTAAAGGTCACTATTTCTTCCCTCTTCGTTATTTACCCAAACACAAGGAAATAGTTCTAGAAGGAAAAGTTAATAGCTAACATTTACTAAGCACTTACAACTTGGCAGGCTTACACTATGCACTTTAAATGGACTGTGTGTGTGTGTGTGTGTGTGTGTGTGTGTGTTAAAAACACAACAGGAGTTCTACTCTCCTAATACGTTTTTGAGTGTACAATTCAGTGGTATGACTCTACGTACCACGTTGTATGGCAGCCCTCTAGAGCTTATTTCTCTTACTTAACCGAAACCTCATGCCCATTGATTAGTACCGCTCCATTCTCCTTCCCCCAGCCCCTGACAACCACCCTTCCACTCTTTGGTTCTATGAGCTTGACTGTTCCGAGTACTCATAAAGGAGGAGTCATGAAGTATTGGTCTTTCTGTGACTGGTGTGTTTCACTTAGCATGATGTCCTCAAGATTCGTCCCTGTTGTGCATTGAATTACCTTCTTCATGTCTACGTAGTGGATTCCACTGTGTGTATATACCACTTTTTCCCCCATTCATCTGTCAATGGACATTTAGGTTGCTTCCACATCTTAGCTATTGTGAAGAATACTGTAATGAACACAGGAATGCTAATATTGCCTCAAGATTGTGACTTCAATTCTTTTGGATAAATACCCAGAAGCAGGATTGCTAGATCATAGAATAGTTCTATTTTCATTTTTTTGAGCCAACTCCATAAGATTTTCTATTGTAGCTATATCAATTTTCATTCCTACCAATGGTGTGCAAAGATTCCAATTTATATCCTTGCTAACACTGTCTGGTTTTTTTTTTGTTTTTGTTTTTTTATAATTGGTATGAGGTATGAGGTGATATTTCTTTGTGGTTTTGATTTGCACTTCCTCAATGATTCATGATGTTAAGCATCTTTTCATATACCTGTTGGCCATTTGTGGGTCTTTGGAGAAATGTTTACTCAAATCCTTAGTTCATTTTTTAACCAAGTTATTATTATTATTTTTTTTGTTATTGAGTTGTCATGAACTACTTTTTAAAACACTCAAATATGGCGCTCCCAGGAGGAGCCAAGATGGCAGAGAGGAAGGGAGCTCTGTAAACTCTGTCTATCAAACTGAGAAGGACATTACTCCCATGTGCAAGAGCGGAAGGAGAAAATATGGACTCCAGAAAGAAGACAACCTCAAAGATACCTGAGTGAGTGACTGCGAACTGGGGAGATTGGAAAATGGGCCAGCCCGAGATGGGCAGGGGAGGTGGGAGCCCCAGCCCAACAGGGGGCAAGCACGCGGAGCCCAAGAGGCAAAGGGAAGAGACAGAGAAACCGAACACGCTCATAGTACTGTCTCTGGGGAAGAGATAAAGAATGTTTAACCGTGCTTGGAGAGAGAAACTCTCACTCCATATATAACTGCTGGGCAGTGCGAATCCTGAACCCGGGTGGCACAAGGGAAGGAACAGCTTTCAGCCCTGTGCCATCCCAGCAGGGAGTTGGCGGTTACAGAGGCGGCGGCCCCAGGGGCGCTCACTTCAACCTTGGCTAGGGAGAGGGAGCACGCACCTCATTTCCACGGCACACCTCGCCTCCAGCATTGGCCGTGCGAATCTCGAATCCCGGTGCCAACAGGGAAAAAATAGCCCCCATCCCTACACAACCCCAGCAGGGAGTTGGCGGTGGTGGAGGCCGGGGCGCACGCTTTCCGGCAGTGCCCGGTGCCTCAGGCAGCAGCAGCGGGAATCCCAGCGGCGCCAAGAGACCCTGCTCCCTCCCCAAATGCGATCCCAACTTCACCTCCTGCTGTGCACCTCACCTCTGGCAGCACACCTCGCCTCAGGCAGTAGCAGCCGAAATCCTGGCCTGAGCCAAAAGAAGCTGATCCCTCTCCCTAAGAAGACAGCCGCCAAAGCAAGTACATCTCATCTGTGGTAGCATAAAAGTGCATGGACTAGAATTTTGAACCGAGGCGAGCCTGGAAAATACAACTTGGCTCAGCTGCAGCACAAGGAGATCAGACTCATTAGAGTGGCCTACAGTGCCTAGTCTCAGCGGAGTGTGGCGTGCCACCATTCTACTCTCTGCAGCCACCAAGGCGGAGCCTCTGAGAGCAGCCTCCGAGACCTACCACACCAAACCACGCCTATCCACAAGGGGGAGCTGCTGCTTCTTTTTTTTTTCTTTTTTTTCTTCCTTTTTCTTTTTTTTTATACTTACTTTTTATTATTATTACCTTTTTTACTTAAATTTTTTAAAAATTTTTACTCATTTTCCTTTCTCCTCTCTCTCTTTTTTTTTCTTTCTTGCAACCCAGATATATTCTCCTGTATCTCATCCTTATCTCTCCCCTCAACTGGTCAAACACTTTTAGACTGTCCATTGTCCTTTGTTGTCTCTGACCCCCTTTATTATTGTTCTTTCATCTCTTCTTTTAGTCTCTTTCCTCTCCATTTTCTCTTTCCTTTCCCCCTTTTAATTTGTTTGTTTGCTTGATTTGTCTGTGAGTTTGTGTGTTACTGTTCCCTCTGTGTTTGTCTGTCTGTTTTCCTTCTGAGGGCTACACCAAGAAACAAGCCAAAGTGGGCATGACAGCGAGTCCCAAATATCGCTGAGCAGGGAAATAAAATATTCAAAGGCACAACAAGAGAAACTGAGAGACACCATTAAAAGAATATTTCCTGAAACGACAGGCCCTGGACAGTCAATAAGCCTCCTGTAACAGAGCAATACTAGCAGGTGCACAGTGCACAACGAGCTTTTTAAAGCTGACAAGAGACAGAAAACTAGCAAAAATGACAAAACGAAGGAACTCTCCCCTGAAGAACCTCCAGGAAGAAGTCACAGCCACAGAACTGCTCAAGGCAGATCTAGATAACATACCAGATCAAGAATTTTTAAAACTTGTCATAAAATTAATCGCTAGGGTTGAAAAAAGCATCAAAGAAGCAACTGAGACAATGACTAGGCACTTTGAAAATAGTCATGATGAGTTTAAAAAGGCTATAAATGAGGTGAGTAACAAAATGGAGGCAGCCACCTCAAGGATTGATGAGGCAGAGAGAATAGGTGAATTAGAAGATAGAGTTATAGCAAAAGAGGAAGCTGAAAAAAAGAGAGAGAAACTGATCCAGGAGCAGGAAAGGAGAATTCGAGACCTGAGTGATACAATCAAATGGAACAACATCCGTATCATCAGAATTTCTGAAGAGGAAGACAGAGAGAAAGGTCCTGAAGGGATACTTGACCAAATTATAACTGAGAATTTCCCAAATCTGGGAAAAGAAATAGACATTCAAATTCAAGAGGCACGAAGAACCTCCTTAAGACATAATTTGAATCGACCTTTGGCACGACATATCATAGTGAAACTGGCAAAATATAAAGATAAAGAGAGAATTCTGAAAGCAGCTAGGGAGAGAAGGGCCCTCACATACAAAGGGAAACCTATCAGAGTGGTTACAGACCTATCTAATGAAACTTGGCAGGCCAGGAAGGAATGGCAGGAAATCTTCAGTGTGATGAACAGAAAAAAACATGCAGCCAAGAATCCTTTATCCAGCAAGCCTGTCACTCAAAATAGAAGGAGAGATAAAAGTGTTCCCAAATAAACAAAAATTGAGAGAATTCATGGTCACCAAGCTAGCCCTACAAGAAATCCTAAGAGGGACTCTATGGGGGAAATGTTGCAAAGAATACAAGGTGCCAGAGACACCACTATAAACATGAATTCTAGGGAGAACACAATGACTCTAAACTCACATTTCTCAATAATAACACTGAATATAAATGGACTGAATGCTCCAACCAAACGACACAGGGTAGCAGAATGGATAAAAAAACAAAATCCATCTATTTGCTGCCTCAAATATGGAGCTCCTGACTGGGTAAGTCAGTAAAACATGTGACTTGTGATTTCAGGGTCATGAGTTCAACTCCCTTGTGAGGTGCAGAGATCACTTAAATAAATAAAAACTAAAAATATAGTCAAATATTTATATGTGACATCTAATTAACAAGTAGATATTTCAAATTCCTCTCTTGATATTTACTGCAAGAGAAAAGGGACATCAATACAATCCTAGAAGGGTTTCAGAATAAAAGATTTATAATAAAACTGGTATTAATATAAAAGTCACAGTGAAGTACCAAGGTAAAAGTCTAGGCCTTATTAAATTGCTTACCATGAGACTGAAACTGACTAGGGTCCTTGGGCTCTCCAAGCAATAGAGGCCAAACTGGAAGTTTCGGGCAAGATTTTTCCTGGGGGTTATGTTCAAACACAAGGGAGACAGCACAAAGGGAGGAGTCCTTCGTGCTGGTTTTCCCCAACAAAGGCCCAGAAAGGTTTTTACAGAGACTGAGGCGGGCAAGGAGTGACGTCTAAACACATAGGGTGAGGAGAGACATAGAGAGTTGAAACACAGGAGCAGTGCACAGAACATGCTTAACATGCTTCTTCATGCATTGTGAGTCTCATTAGCATGTTAAAGCTCCACCCGAAGGCACAAGTAAAAAGTTGGTGAAAGGTCAGCACTGCGGTCCACCTTGGCACAGACGGGTTTGGTCTGGTCTTCACCCATCTTTGTAGTTGAGTCCCTCCTTTGGTGAGCATCCTGCTTCCACATTCCTGTGAGACGTGCTACTCACGAGGCCTAGGGTTGCAGCTATCAAGGCATGTGGCGTTTCATGGTTAGGGTTGCAGGGACCCGACTCCAGTCCCTGCTGTGTCTCAAGACCAGCTCACTTACCTGAAAATTAAGTGCTGAGCACTGTGGCCACAGCTTCTGTCCTTGGTTCCTTTCTCAAACTTCTTCTAATCATTGCTTTTATCACGTGGAGGCCAGCATGGGCCACGTCGTGGAGGGCCTCAGTTAGGGGGTTAGGATTTGCATCTTTATCCTAAGGCAATGAGAAGGTCTTAGAGAATTATACGTAAGTAAGTGACCTGACCAGACTGACATTTCAGAAGGACTTTGAAGAATCGGGACCGGGCTAGAGAGAAACACGTGGAAAAATGAGATCGGACACACTGACAAAGGAGTCCGTGGGACTGCTTGTGCAGGTTAAGGCTAGGGTGGTGACAGTGGGGGTGGAGAGAAGCGGGACTCAGCAGACATGTAGTAGGTAGACTCAGCAGGCCTTGGGGGTTAATTAGGGTCAGAGAGTGAGGGGGGAAACAAGACATCTAGAACAACTCTCGGGTTTCTAGTTTGGACAACTGAGTGAATGGTAGTCATTTCATGAAGACAGAATTCTGAAGGAGAAGCAAGTTTGGAGGGAATAAAATGACTTTACTTTTGGATATGTTGAATTTTCAGTGCTTTGTAAACATTCCAATCTTGACAAATGGATCAAAGCAGGGAATAAAGATTTGGGGATCTTTAAGGGTGCTGGCTGGCTCAGTCGGTGGAGCATTCGACTCAATCTCAGGGTTGTAGGTTCGAGCCCCTCATTAGGTGGAGAGATTACTTTAAAATAAAATCTTAAGAAGAAAGATTTGGGGGCGCCTGGGTGGCTCAGTCGGTTAAGCATCCAACTTCAGCTCAGGTCATGATCTCACCGCTTATGGGTTCGAGCCCCACGTTGGGCTCTGTGCTGACAGCTCAGAGCCTGGAGCCTGTTTTGGATTCTCTCTTTCTCTCTCTCTGACCCTCCCCCACTCACACACTCTCTTTCAAAAATGAATAAATGTTAAGAAAAAAACATCACCTTTAAAAAAAAGACTTGGAGGTCTTTGCATATAGACAGAAGATAAGGATTTGGGGGGTCTCTTGAGTTCACAAGGTCATTAAATCCCCATAAATCAATATCGCCAGGAAGAGAGTTAAGAGTGAAAAGAGATCTAAGGACAGAAGAAAGAATGTCTGTCAAGGAGACTAAGAAGGAGCAGCCAGAGGGGAAGAAAATTAGGGAAGCAAAATATCATGGAGCCCAAGAGAAGAGACTAACTACTTCAAGAAGGAGGAAATGGCCCTTAGCATTGATCACTGAGGTCGTCAAATAACGCCATTGACAGTCGCCTTCCCATTGTCCATTCTTTCCTTATTCTTGGCTTGTCATGCTCAGTCCTGATAGACAAGGTGAGAAAGGAAAAGTGCTTGGTGGCATGGAGCTCACTGGGGCCCTGAGATAATGGCCTCAGAAGTTCTGGAGTGGATTAGAAGTTAAGGTGAGCCAGGGAAAACCTAAATGAAGATGACGATCTCAAGAAGTCTGGTGGGTGAAGGGTAGGACATGCAGGTAGGGAACACAGATTGAGGGGAAAATCGGATCAAGGCATGGTTTTGTTTTGAGATACGCTAGAACATTAAAGTACAGGGCAGGGTCAGTCGAGACTGAAGGACCAGGGAGGCAGAAGCTAATAGAAAGCAGGTTCCTGAGCCCATAGCAGGTGATGGCAGCCAGGGCACAGGCGTAGGGACTCCATACAAATAGAAGAAGGCCACATCTTCCACTCTAATAGGAGGGACAGAGGGGGAAATAGTGGGATAGAGGTGACAGGAAGTATGAACCAGGAGCCACAGGCTCCCCGAACAGTGCTGAATTAAGACCCACAGAGCTAGGGAGGATTTTCTTTCCTATCTTATCTATTAAAAACCTGCCCACTTACTCTCCAGTGATGGCTTTATTCACAAATATCAAAGACAACCTTTTATAATAATATAAAAAATCTGAGGCTAAATAGTTTAAACATATCTCCTCCTGAATTAGCTTTTTAAACATGGATTTACTGGATCAAAATTAAATAGTAGGATTACAATGCCTAGCCACATCATATCAGTATCCTATGGAATGCCTCTCATTAAAAGAGCCTCAACTACCAGCAGCCAGAATGAAGAGAGAGGCCTCAAAAATAAACTGGACATGGATGTCCACATGGAATACAATGAAGTTGGACCCTTATTTCACACCATAAACAAAAATTAACTCAAAAAGATGAAAAGTCTAAATTTAAGAATTAAAACAGGAAAACTCTTATAAGAAAACATAGGAGTAAATCTAAAGAACTCTTAACTCAAAAAGACCATACAATTGGGGCGCTTGGGTAGCTCAGTCAGTTGAGCGTCCGGCTTCAGCTCAGGTCATGATCTCATGGTTTGTGGGTTCAAGCCCCGCATCAGGCTCTATGCTGACCATTAGCTCAGAGCCTGGAGACTGATTCAGATTCTGTGTGTGTCTCTCTCTCTGCCTCTCCCCTGTTCACGCTCTGTCTCTTTCTCTCAATAATAAGTAAATGTTAAAAAAAAAAAAAGATTAAAAAAAAAAGACCATACCATTAAAAAATGAACAAAGGAGGGGCATCTGGGTGGCTCAGTCGGTTGAGCGTCCGGCTTCAGCTCAGGTCATGATCTCATGGTTCGTGAGTTCAGGCCCGCGTCGGGTTCTGACATCTAGCTCAGAACCTGGAGCCTGCTTCGGAATCTGTATCTCCTTCTCTCTCTGCCTCTCGCCTATTAATGATCTGTCTCTCAATAATAAATAAATGTAAAAAAAAAATTTTTTTAATGAACAAAGGATCTGAATAGACATTTTTCCAGTGACAAGGAAGACAGACAAATAACCAACAAGCCCATGAAAAGATGTTCAACACTATCAGTCAATCATCAGGAAGACACAAATGAAAAATAAAATGAATACCATCTCCTACCCACTGGGATGGCTAGAGTAAAAAGTCAGATAATAACCAGTGATGGCGAATCGACAGATGAATGGATAAAGAAGATGTGGTATATATATACAATGGAGTATTACTCAGCAATCAAAAAGAATGAAATCTTGCTATTTGCAACTACATGGATAGAACTAGAGGGTATTATGCTAAGTGAAATTAGTCACAGAAAGACAAATATCATATGTCTTCACTCATATGAGGAAGATACATATGATACAAAACAGATACAAAGATACAAAACAGATGAACATAAGGGAAGCAAAAATGGTATAAAAACAGGGAATGGGACAAAACATAAGAGACTCTTAAATATAGAAAACAGGGTTGCTGGAGGGGTTGTGGGAGGGGGATGGGCTAAATGCGCAAGGGGCATTAAGAAATCTACTCCTGAAATCATTGGTTTTTGTTGTTTTACTCCTGAAACCACTGTTGCACTATATACTAACTTGGATGTAAATTAAACAATTAAGAACAAATTTAAAAAATTACCAGTGCTGGCGAGATGTGGAAAAATTGGAACTCTTGTACATTGCTGATGGGAACATAAAACGGTGCAGCCACTTTGGAAAATAGTCTGGTAGCTCCTCAAGATGCTAAATAAAGAGTTCCTATTTGACCCACACATTCCACTCCTAGATTCATACCCAGGAGAAAGGAGAACAAAACTTGCACACAAATGTTTGTAATAGCATTTTTCGTAATAGCTAAAAGGCAGAAATAATCCACTTGTCCAGACTGATATGGATAAGCCACCTGTGGTATATCCATATAAGAAGTTATTATTAGGCCATACAAAGAAAGGAAGTTTAGATTCCTGCTACAATGTGAATAAATCTTGAAAACACTATGCTAAACGGAAGAAGTTGATCACAGAAGACCATTTATGTGATTCCATTTATAGGAAACATCCAGATTAAACGAACGGAGACAGATTTATTAGTGGCTGCCGAAGGCTGGGGAGCAGGTGGCGCTGAGGAGTGATGGCTAAAGAGGTTTCTTGTTGAGGTGATGAAAACGTTCTGTAACTGACCGTGGGAATGGCTGTGCAACCGGGAATCTATTAAAAACTACTGAATTGTAATCCTTAAATGGGTGAATTGTTAGAGTGTGTGGATTACGTCTCAATAAAGCCGTTACCAAAAAAAGAAAGAAAAATCCTGCAATCGTAGGGCAGCTTACTTCTACCCAGCCTGCTCGCTCTGCAAGTCACAAATACCCTCAAGCACCTGGTCTAAGTAGAGGGGACCCCAAAACATGGGTCACTGGGATACTGAGCAGTGTCACGGTGTCATGCTGGAATGCATGTGTGTAAGTGGCCTTTTGTCTTGACAACGTGGCTCCTTTCTGCCCTGAGTCGGTCCAGGAGAAGGTCTCCTTGTGCCCGCAACACACTGAGCCCTTATTCCCTGGCATGTGCGGGGTTATATGGTGAGGAAGACCAACAAGTTTTGAATCCGGTCACACAGTAGAACTATACGTCCATCTGGATGCAAAGACAGGAAATGGCACGTGCCACACTAGGTTTTTCTCACCAACTGCCACAAACAGGAACTGTCTGATTTCTCGGCTTGTAACTCATCTTTTTTTTTTTAATCACAAAACATTTATTGCTTGAATTCTTGTTGTCCTGTCCACGTGCTCTGTAGCTTGGAGGATCTGGGGGTGGTGTGCACGCTTGTGAATGTGATTGCACTTTGAGGAGGCTGGCAGGGATCCTGGGAATTGGACGATGAATAAAGAGGTGCTCTGTGAATTGAAACACTGTGGTTTTTATTGGATTTATTAGCTAAAAATGTCAACTTTACAGTAAGGAATGAATCATATAATCATCCAGTTAATTTTGCCATTTCCTGCGAGCCAAGGGAAACGGTGTGGGTCAGATCTTCAAGAATTCTGGGAAATCAGGTCCTGGAACCCGAAGCGCTGAGGCAGGATGAGACTCAACTTCCTGGGGGAAATAGGAAGGGCATGTAGAAGTGTCCACAGGCTTTGAGGATGCAGAAATGGTATTCCTTTATGAAGAAGGGAGGCACAGGCGGCCCCACATTTGGAATTTGGGGGAGAAATTGGGGAATTTGTCTGGAGGGAGGAGAGCTCAAGGCATCGATGCTAAGCAGCCACTGCCTAAGAACACGCTGGAACTCTACCACCCGACAGAGAGGGATTTCCACAAGACAATGCTGAGGGAGAAGACTACAGTATAATCAAGCCCCCTCCCCAAACACACGTGGCCTCTCAGAGGCTCCTCATGGGGTTGAGCCCCAGTTGCCCCAACGAGAACGTGCCGGTTCGCTTTCCTCTCCTACTTCCCCGCACTCTCGCTGCGCTGCCTGGGATCACTCGACAGATAAACCACGTGCACCCCAATCTTTGTCTCAGGGTTGGTCACTGGGGGAATGCAAACTAAGGCCTAGGCAAGGAGCCCGTGGGTGGCAGCCACGATGGACCAAAGGTCACTGCGGACTAAGACACCAAGACCCCTGCACATCTGTGAGGAGGAGGGGTTCCCTTGATTTAACCATGGTTGGTACCTAGTAAATCTAACTACATGTTACAATTCAGTCACTCTGGGGAAGGTCATGAATTGACATAAATCAATTTGGCCATTCAGCCATTGTGACGTTCTGGTAAATGTCAGTAGCTTCTGGAACTCAGAGGAAGGTAGGGGCGAGTGCTCCTTGGAACAATTACCTCAACCTCCTTAGCAGACGGCATTTCACAATGACAGCCAGCCTGGGACCAAGCCACTAGAGGAGTGCTCCCTTATTAACAGCACAAAACGCTCCTGTTTCCCGTACTTAGGTTGTGGGAGATGTCCCCCTCTTCGTCCTCCCGGCAGGAAAGTGTCACGCCCAAGACAGATGAAAAGAGACGGCAGAACCAACGAACTCTGTGGCCCGTTGGGTGACGTGGTCCAGACCAGCGGGGTTTCTAGACCTCGTGTTCTGCTCCGAAGTGTCTATGCTGCTGGGCCTGATGGATTTTTCTGCTATAGGTCTGACGATGGGGCCACTCTGATATTTCTAGCCAATCACATAGCCCAAGTACCCACTCATTTCACCATGGAAAGAGAATTCACTTCCCAGGCGCTGCTCAACAAATCCTCCGATCCTGAGAACATTTGAAATGTTAACATGGCCACCTTTGGAACCTGGATTCCTGTTTAGGATATTTCAGACTAGCTAACTGCTCCTGGGCTGGAGATTAACGTTAACTTACACACACACACACACACACACACACACACACACACACACACACCTGTTTACATTAAGTTTTTAAATGACAACACCACAATACAATCATAGTTAACACTTAAACATTTATTGAGCATTTACTATGTGACAGACACTTAAAACGAAATCCTCGTTGGGAGCCTGGGTGATTCAGTCAGGTATGCATCTGCTGATTTCAGCTCAGGTCATGATCTCTTGGTCTGTGGGATCGAGCCCTGCGTTGGGCTCTTCGCAGACAGCAAGGAGCCTGCTTGGGATTCTTCCTCTCCTCTCTGCCTTTCCTGTTCACACTTTCTCTTTCTCAAACAAAATTAAAAATAATAAAAAAAAAAAACCTCATCTTTAAACCTCCAATACAGTTGAGATGGGGGATGTGAAGCTCCTTGCCCAAGTCCCACTCCGTAAGGTGCAAGTCAGAGGTTCAGATTCAGAGGAGCTGGCCCCTTAACCACTACGCCACAGGCCTCTGAGGGCGCCAGTGCCAGAGTTCATTAGGGAAATACAGAAATGTGACATTTGTTTACAAGATGTGAGAGCCAGACAGAGAAAGAGGACCGCGTCACAATCGGTGAGTTGTGAGCTGCTGTGGGACTTGGGGCTGGGAAGACAGGCATGCCACGCTCTGGGCAGCAGGAGAGGCCACACAAAGGCCTGCCCGCAGCTGGTGGCCCCGCTCTGCTCCCCAGCGTCCAGAATGAGGACAGATTCCAGCTTCACTCAGAGTGGCTGCGGCAGTTGTGTCCCATGTCACAGACTGGGCGGAGGAGGAGCTGGGTGTGGAGCGGTCAGCAACCCTTGGAGACCACAGGGGCTTCCGGTACCAAGACCCAACAGCATCTCTGTCCTTCCGACGCACACAAGGCCTCTTTCTGGCATAAATTGTTGCAACCCAGTGTTCTAATGGATGCAGCCATTAAAACATTTCAAGTCAAAAAAATCACATGAGTATTCTGGGAAGATTCATTGGCAATGAGAGGGGCAGCTGAAAGCAAAAGAGAGAGGGGGGAGGAGGAAAAGGGAAGGAGGGTGGTGGGCATGGAGGAGGGCACACGTGAGGAAGGGCACTGGGTGTTATATGGAAACCAACTTAACAATACACTATAATAAAAAAATTAAAAAAACCAAAACATTTGAATCTCATGTAAAAAATAATAAAAAAGATAATAATAAAAAGAAAGCAGAGGAGGGAGTTGACAATAATGATCCAGGCAAAAGAAAATCACCTAGAGGGACAATGGAAATGGAAAAGGGGGCTCAAGGCAGGGGAACATGAAAATTCTAATTCCTTCACTGAGGTCCATCATATCCTGGTGGCCAGGAAATCTGGCTAAGGATGGGGTTTCTCTTCTTCCATAAAGGTCCAATATGCTTCTATACACATTCTGTTTACAGTTACTTCCTGAAGGATATAAATTTCCCTCCAGCATTTACTAAAAGTTCCAACACAGCAAAGCTTAGAGGGTCTTGGGAACACCCGTACTCACACCTGCCCAGCTTTAAGACCACATCACCGACACTTTGCTGTACCTGCTTTGCCACATTCCAGGCCATATCCAGCCGTCTACACCCATTAATCCACCCATCCCATCGCTGCTGCCATCCCAAGGGCAGACAACAGGACACTTCTCTCCACATAATTCGGTGGCGGCATCATTAACTAGAGTTCACTATTTGCCTAGTTTTTTTTTCTTTTAATGTAAAATTCAACAATTAAACACATCTTAAACATGCTTTTGCGGAGTTTTGGCATATACCTGCAGATCTCAAACTTACCGACCCAGAACGCTGCAGCAACACGAGCGGATGGAGAAGGTAGGGTGCTAAGTGAAATCAGACAAAGACAAATATTTTAGGATTCCACTTATACGTAGAGACAAAAAAACGACACAAATGTATACACAAAAAAGCAAAGACTCTAATTAAATACAGACAACTGGACGGTTGCCAGAAAGCGGTGGGGGGTGCGGGGGTAGCAAAATAAAAGGGATTAAGAGGTCCGCACCTCCAGTTGTAAAAGAAGCCCCAGAGAGGGAAAGTACGCATAGGAGGCACAGGCAACAATATAATAAGGACGCAGCACGGCGCCCGATGGCGAGGACGCTGCGGTGAGCACGGAGCTGCGCACAGGACTGCCAAACCAACATGCAGCTCCGGGAGTGGACACAGCACTGTCAGTTATAATTCAAGGGGACGAGAAAGATCTAGAATGCTATCTACATCCTGGAACTCTCTGTCAGGCCCCTCTGGACCCATCCCCGCCCCCACACCCCACCCAGGTCCGGGGATAGACAGGCTGTGCTGGACTCTCCCGGAAGAGCCTGCAGGAACATTCCAAGGGCATCTGGGATCCGAGTCTGAGGGATAAAATGTGCTCTGGCTGCATTCCTTCCTGACCCTAGAATGGCCCAGGCTGCACCCTTTCAGGGCTGGGGATAAGCACCACATTCACCTGGCCCCAGACCCGGGGGAAATGATCATTCGCAAAGCCCTCCACGCTGGATATGGGAGGGGGAGAAAGCAAGACACACAGCCTTTTATAAAAGTAATAAAATCTAAAATTTTAAAAAGTTCACTGCTTTACAAAAACTGGACTAGCTAGCAAAACCGGAAAGATTTTCGTAACAGAGGGCCAAAAAACCATATGTATTTCCATATGACTATACACTTCATATCCCTTAATTACTAGAGGCAGACAATGTAATAGAAGGATTAAAAAGAGAAAAAAAGAACCTGGGCCTGAACCACAAAATAGGCTGAGGTGTCCGTGTTTTTAAAGGCACAAAAGCACCACACCAACAAATTATTTTCCTCTTCAATCTATAAACGATATTTAAAATATTACCCATGGCTGGTCATCAACATACACAGCCCTCCTTACACTGGAATCCACACCACACCACAGCATACACAGGTCTTCCCTCACCCACCTCCACCTTAATATTCTTTAAAAAAATTTTTAATGTCTATTTTTGAAAGAGACAGAACAGGACTAGGGAGGGGCAGAGAGGAGACACAGAATCCAAAGCAGGCTCCAGACTCTGAGCTGTCAGCACAGAGCCCGACGTGGGGCTCAAACTCATGAACAGCGAGATCATGATGTGAGCTGAAGTTAGACACTTAAAACTGAGCCACCCAGGTGCCCTATTCTTAAAAAAATATATTTTACATGTCTATTCAGTTTTTGAGAGAGACACACACAGAGCACAGAGTGTGTGAGGGGCAGAGAGAGAGAGAGGGAGACACAGAATCTCAAACAGGTTCCAGGCTCTGAGTTGTTAGCACAGAGCCCGACGCAGGGCTCGATCCCACAAGCTGTGAGATCCTGACCTGAGCTGAAGTCAGACACCCAACTGAGTGAGCCACCCAGGCGCCCCTCCATCCTAATATCCTTAAGGGCAGTGTGCTGTGTTGGGGGTGCTGTGAGGACAGCATATGTGGAAGGCCATGGTCACTAGACTGTCCCTGCAATGGGCTGGCGGGTGGGGGTGGGGAGCCCCGTCAGCCCCAATCTGTGCTGCCCCAGGGCCAGCTTCATAAACGCTCTGGAGCCCCAGCAGGCCCAAAGCGCAGCAAGCACCGCTGAGGAGACGTGACCTCTGCTGAGCAGCTCTGACTGCAGGCACCAGAGGGGCTTGGAAAACAGCCTCCCCTTCCCCAGGTCCCCTCCCAGCACTGGAGCCCCCACCCAATCCTGTTTCACATTAGATGGAGTATGCCCCGCTCTTTACCCGTCCCCCCAAACGCCCCAATGCCCTCACCTGGAAATCAAGGAGCAAGCAAAATCAAGGAGAGTGCCAAGTCTACCAAAAGTCCAAGGGCCATTAAAGAAATGTGGAAAACAGGACTAGAATCTGCTTATCATAAGGTCATAACTACTGCTCGGGAATTTAATTGTAATGGAAGAACCATGAAAAGAACGTGGTAGCAATGGGGGCTCATTAAGTTCCAGGGATGTCTCAGAGGTGACTTGGTGACAAAGAGACAGGCCTGGCTGAACATTACAGGAGTAGGTGAGCAGAGGAGGGGGGGACATCTCTTGCCCTGAAAGGGGGAGGGCTGCAGGCAGGGAGGGTCACGAAATGGAACTCTCCCAACACACACAGGTGACAGGGCTCAATCTAGTAAGTGTTCAACTGAACGAATCAGGAAAAATCCTACCATCACACACCATCTCCCTTCTCCTCTCTGGAAGGCAAAACAAAGCCTCTTCTTACTCATGGCTTAGCTGAACTCAGACCTTTCAGCAATAAAGCAGGCGTCTCCACCCTTTTCCTTTATTCGCCGTACAGGGATCTTGCCCCGTTTTGTTCTTCTTCATAGTAGTTCATCACCACCTGAAATTTTACTTTTTTTGTTTTAGTAAACTCTATAAGCAACGTGGGGTTCAAACTCATGACTCCAAGATCAAGAGTCACATGCTCTACTGACTGAACCGGCCAGGTGTCCCTAAAATTTTAAATATTTATTTGGTCATTGTCCCCCCCCACCCCCCAACTCTCAACCCAACACACACTGAATCAAAGTAACTGTCCCACGTTATTTCGACCACATTGAATGTAAATTGCACTTTAATTTCTGCACTCAGGAAGGATGCAGTGAGATACAAGTATAAACTTCCATTGTACATCCAGAAAATAAAAAGCACATTTATACAGATATAGCCCAACAGCTTATTCCCTTAAAAAAAAAGTTTTGAATGTAATTAAAGCTAGTTTATCTTCAGTGTAAAAACTTGGAGGTATAAACAAACTCAAGATATTATATACAGTAAATTAATGTACATTTCCAAACTTGCACAGTGCAGCATTTTAAACAAAGTAAATGGTATCATTTCAGTTTTTACTGTTAAGCATAATCCATATCTCAATCTTGAATAAA
Source organism: Mungos mungo (assembly GCA_004023785.1). Taxonomy (NCBI): domain Eukaryota; kingdom Metazoa; phylum Chordata; class Mammalia; order Carnivora; family Herpestidae; genus Mungos; species Mungos mungo. The sequence goes on from PISW01011949.1 coordinate 16,170, forward strand.
AATGTCACAATATATAAACCCACTAAGAATTCTGTACACAAATACAAGTTTATAGAAATCTGATTTCAAATATAAATACATAAATTGTCATGACCTCACATGTTACGACAGCTTATTTTTCTATTGTAATCTTTTAAAAAATCATAGAAAAATATTTCAATGCACATTCAACTGCTATGACAAGGGCCATGACCTTGTGCCTTTAAACCATACTTTGTGGAGTGTAAAGCATCACACCAGGCATTTTTGGAATGAAAATTACTAAGATTCTAAGATTGAAGAGGCTACTGTATAAATACTCATGTTATAATATGGTAACAAAAATAGTTAGCTCCATAGTGTGTCTGGGAGGCAGCGGGGCAGCCGTGGAGGTTAGTGCTAGTTTAAGAAGGCCCACGGAACGCACGTTAAGGGAGCTAATGAGCTAGTGTATTTGTAAAATCCCCATCGCAAGCCTACCACGGACCTCACGAGTGAGAGAGACTTAAGGCAACCGAGACTTGACATGTGTTTGGACCCCAACGCACGTCTGCTCTCTCCTCAACATCTGTCATTTCAACAGACCAACCTGGCTCGTGTGCCGACATGGCGGGGGAGAGGAGCAAAGCAAGTTCGAGTACAAACGAAAAGACTATTCAGTGCAAACTGAGAAACTTCTTTGTTTCAGAATTTCTTATTGCCCTTAAAGAACTGAAGTTTTTCTAAACATGTAACATTCAAATTGGGATCTTTCCTGGAGAACAAAAGTGTATCAAAGGCAAACATTCCATTTGAAACATTCTAACATTAGCCCCCGCCCCTTTTGTGGGATTTAACAGGGTTCCACTGAGAATAAAAACACTGCTCCTTACAAAGTGTACTTTCCTGCATTAAAAATATATACCATTTAGACAGCAGATCCAAAAAGGTCACCGGGCAGAGTCAAGTTTCTTCTATGGCTTTTTAAATCATTGAGGTACTGTATGATAACCACTGCTTCTCCTATTACGCTCAGTCGCTTCCCTATGAAAGCCACGTTCAACAGCGATCCTGCTCGTGTCTGTGGGGGCTGCTGCGGAGGTCATGAGCGCTCCCAAGCCTCAGCACACTGTTAAGAACAGGCAAAGCAATTACTTCCAAACACTGAGAGGCTCCGGAAGAACGGAAGCTCCGTCACGCGAACCAAAGGGATTCCCCCAGTTTAACCGACAGGTTTAGCAGCAAGACGCTGGGCTGCGTGCCCCGCGGCAGGGAGCACGGAGGGATGGCAGCGAGGGCACCAAGTGGGCAGAGACACACTGGGGAGCTGTCGGCACACGAAAAAGGTGGTGTGGCTGCCTGGCTAGCCCACCAACCCCACACAAAGTGACAGTCTATGCAGGCCGGGGGATGGCGAGAAATGTCAGGATGGGTGACGTGGGTAGAATCCCCCAGCTTTTCTCGGGCAAGAGGATAAAGAAAGGAAAACTGCTATGATTAAGTGAATGCCATACTCCTAATACCTCTAGGGGAGTCCTTCAGTTTGCCATACACACATCACACACAGCTGCACCTTCTCCAAGCTAAGACGGGTAGAGAGACACTTACTGGTCCCCATGACTGGATAAATTATCTTGGCACAGAAAAGATCTGAAGGAAGTATCGAGTCCGAGAGTGTCTGACCAAAGCCCTTTTTAGTAGTAAACCAGCCACTGCAGGTTCTATATAATACTTACATATCAGACAATGGCCACAGTTCTGTGACGGGTCAAGTAGTAATTCCTTCCAATTAATAATACTAGAGATACGGTTTTAATTGCATAGTCTTTCAGGAGCATGAAAAAAACACGAGAACCAGCTCTTTTTCTGAAGGTCCAGGCTTCCTCGTATAGAGCTCTGGACTGACGCCTCCCCCCACTTCCCCTCCCCCCACCCTGACCCCCGAAGCAGTAAGCATGAGCCGCTAATCCGGACAAACATGGCGGGCTCCTGCCCCAACCTTCAATGCTCCTCTCTCACAATCGCTGAGCGGACGAATCACACATCCCCTAGATCCACAAACTCGTCTTCTCGTTTCGCTAGATCTTCTTCATCATCCAGGGCCTTCCAGCCGCTGGTGGGCAAGACGGGCTTGGAGGGATGTCTCTGCAGCAGAGCGAAAGGAAACAGAGACGACAGGCGGGCCGAACTCCTCAGCAACGAGGGGGCCTCCGTCGGGAGTGCCCCCTGGCCGTGGGGTCTCGCGTCGATCTTCTCTTGCAAGCGCTCTACTTCCTCCATCATTTCCAAGAGTTTGCTCATGGTGGCCGCTCTGCCACCGCCCAGGATCTGGGCTTCTGGAATCCACCGCAAGTAGCGCTGGGCCCACACTCTGATCTCTGGCCCCTCGATGTGAGGCAACAACAGACCGTGGTAGTCGGTGGGCTTGCTGTGCCAGCTCTCATAGAAGTCTCGGAAGTTGTCTTGCAACTCATCAGAAGAGTTAATTAATTTGCTAATTCTCTTGCCCAGGAGGTTTTTAATTAAATGATCGGTTTCTTCCCTGAAAAATCCTCTTTTGGGAGATGATTTAGATTGGGTGAGTGGCAAAGAAAGTTGTCGTTGATGCTTTGAAAGAAAACACAAAAAATCTCTGGTTAGCCTGAGAGCAGTTACGATCCTGAGAAATCAGAACGGCCATGAGACTGGAAAGCCATTAAACAGGGGTGGGAGGGGGAGGTGGTTCTTGTTTATTCCATGATGCAAATGTTAGAGGCACATCTTGTTTATAAACAAATGGGTGAAAGCAGGCACACAGCGGCGGGGGGGGGGGGGGCGGTATAGAAAGAGGAGCTGTGACAGAGAGGGAGGTGCTCTACTCGCTTTCCCCGGGCACAGGGGCGCTAAGGCACTTTTGAAGATGGAGCTTAACTCAAGACAAGCTGCTGATTCAGGCCGGGCTGGATGTCAGTCCTATTCAGTTTCTGGAGTGCACAGTGTCTCCTCTGAGATCGGCAGTCCACACACCGTGAGGAAGCGGCGCCAACGACCTGAAGAGCCTACGGCTCTCATGCACTCCGTCTGCAGATTATCCGACAGCCAGGGAGAGGTTCAGTCTACGTCATGAAGAGTCTTTGGATAGAGAGACAGGTGGGAGCAAAAGGGATCTGAGGAAGTGGCTAAGCTGGCCGGGTGTTCTTGCCTGACACGCTGCACCGAGCAAGAAATGTGAGAGCATGTGCATTAGTTCCCTCCTGAGTAATCCTACCTGCAGCCAGAGCAAGGGGATCGACCCCGAGGAGCGGCAGGAAGGGGCCGTGAAGAGGGGTAAAGAGGCTGAAAGGTTACAAAGAATCCCAGAGCCCCACGGAGAGGTTAGCAATGTGGGGAGATGCTGTTTCTCCCCAGCTCTTTTGCTCCTGGGGTGTGTGTTTGAAATAAGAACAGACCACCATGTTCTGGGAGGGCTGGCCCGGACTCTCTAACATATTCCTGCCAGTGGGTCTTCTCGGTGAAAAAGAGCATTTCTTATTGCGGATTACAGAATAATAATAACCACATGAGAAGAAAAGCAAAGCCATTCACAGTGCCACAACCCAGAGCTGACAGGATTTCTGACTTTGCAGCGGTGGGTGGGAGAGTGGCCTGGCCTCTCCTCCCCAGGGATCAAGGCCGGTCCGTCTGCACAGGGCACTGCTGACTGCAGGCGGAAGCTCGCAGCCACCGTTTACTGCCGGCCGGGTTTTGTGCTCGGTGCTTCACATGCATGGACTGAGCCGGTCCTCACAGCCACGTTTTCGCCCCGTTTTACACACGAGGAAAATAAGCACAGATGTTAAGTAAACCACAAAGACCCAGCTACAAAGTGCTGAAGGTGGTCTCACAAAATCCAGCCTGGCTCCAGAGGCGGCACGCTAAAAGAACTCCACTTGTCTCGAGAGCCCTTTCTCTCCACCCCTAAGAAAACACGGGGTGCAGGAAGGGCAAGCTGGGAGCGAGCCTGGTCAGGGCTGAGGGCCGAGGCTGACGGTGCACCCCGAGCAGGCCCCACAGCCCCGTGTGGCCTTTCACAAGCACTGCTTTGTGCTCATCAGCCAAGGCCTCTCGAGTTTCTACAGAACTTCTCCCAGGCCGCCCGCCCACTCAACTCAACAAGGGGCCCCCAGCCTGGTATGCAGTGTCCTAACCCAAAAGCTTCAAAGCTCCTTGTGGCCCCAACCCCAACTCCACTTTAGCTTGGGCCCAAACCTCCTGCCCCAGTCAGCTCCTAGAGCCTAGGCCATCTGCTCCTAACTACAAGGAGAAGGGACACTTGGACAAACTGGGTCCGAGTACAGAAGTGAGGGGTGCCTGGGTGGCTCGGTTGGTTAAGCGTCCGGCCTCGGCTCAGGTCATGATCTCATAATTCGTGAGTTTGAGCCCCGCGTCCAGCTAGCTAGCTCAGAGCCTGGAGCCTGTCTTCGGATTCTGTGTCTCCCTCTCTCTCTGTACGTCCCCTGCTCACAGTCTCTCTAAATAAATAAATAATTAATTAATTTTTAAAAAAAAAAGTAAAATCCAGTCTTGCAAAGGGGAGCCTCAGTTTCCTCCCATGCACAAGAAGGGATCAGGCCCTGGCTGTCTCTGAGGTCCCCGGCCCCCCTGGCCCGGGGCAGTTCTGCGATCCCGAACAGGTGACAAGTGTGCATGCAGCCACCAGGGGGCACAGCACATGGAGGAAAAACTGACCTCTGGCCAAGCTTCTGTGGAGCTCAGGGAAGTTCTGGTCCAGCTGGCAGGAAAGAGACTGAACCAGGAAGGGAAACGTCCACCCCGGCCCTGAGGCCCCTCGAAAGAGCAAAGCAACAGTTCTAAGTTGTCCAGCGGCTGCATCTTCTGCCAAGTGTGGGCTGTGGCTCACCGGGCCCCCAAGCCTCTTAGAATGGAGCACCTCCAGCACCAGGACTGGCCAGGCTCCCTGGAAAGCAGGTGGGATCAGAAGCAGGGCAGCGGAGAAGGCAGAGACACACAATGACTTGGGATTCACCACCACCACTTTCCCCTTTATTGGGTCTGGGTGGGGGGCGGGGGGTGGGGAACTCCAGGCCAGGAGAAGGAGCTAGGAAATGCCACAGAAATCTAGGCAACTATGGGATTTTAAAAGGTGAAAGATTTATACAGTCTGAAGAGAAACCAGAGTATAGGAACCATGGGATTTTAATAACTACAATCAGGAACATGTATCTGAAGGAATATTCATATTATTTGACACTTGAGATTTACAGCATGGGTCAGCAAACGACAGCCCACAGCCAAATCTGGCCTGGTGCCTATTTTTATAAATCCTGGAACACAGCCATGCCTATTTGCTTACATGCTGTCTGTGGCTACTTTTGCACATCAATACAGTGGGGAGACCAACAGCCCTTAACAGGAGAAATCATAGATACGTCTCATCAGGGAAGGTCTTGCTATTGAACACACGAACCGGTATAGACCGAGCAAATCCCACGATCAATGCCTCTTTTACCCTGCTAACCACACTCAGGTCGAGGGTTCACACGCCCCCATGCAGCACAACTGTCTTGGCAGTAACATCCCCGGTGACATACAGCAAATGGTCAGCTCTCATCAGGGCAAAGGCTGATTTGCTGAAAGCAAATGATTCTCACAGGCCCTGACAGTTTGCCTGCCACAAATCTGGACTCTTCAGACTGTTTACCGAATCCATAAGTAACTTTTTCCTGCCACAGGTGGTGATCCTGGGCAGATGAAGGGGGTTAGACATGTGGACATCTTACTTTGAAACGCATTCCTTTCCGCTGGCCTTTGTCCAGTTTTGGCTTTTCCACATAAAGAGGGTTTTTGAGCAACATCTGGGCTTTGGGTTCAAACTGGACAGACCAATCCCACACGGCGAGCAGGTTCAAAGGCTTGCTTTGTGTGTCCTGGCTTTCCCTGCCCTGCCAAAACAAGCACAGGTCACGACGGCTGCCAGGGAGGGCGGGGGAGCGCAGACGCATGGTGTTGAGGGGCGCCAGAAAGGGCGCCCCTGCCCTGAGACCCAACACTCACCAGTTCCTCATTTTTAAAGGCTGTGGCCTTCAGTGGCTGTTCATTTAAGACTCTGGGTGGGAAGGGAGAGGGAAGGAGGTCACCTTGTTTTCCAGTGGGCCACATGCCAGCCACGATGGGCACTTTCCACCAACCCTGTGAGGTCACTATTTCTCACATTTTGTATTTGAGGAAACCAAGGCTCAGAAAACTGAAGTGAACTGCCTGAGGGTCACAAAGCTGGCGAGCGACCGCCTGGGACATGAAACTGGGGCGGTGGGACTCGTAGCCCAGGTCCTGTGCCCCCACTTCACTGAGGAACTTGCTAAACTGCTCTTGGAGGGCCGGCTCAGGCAAGCCGGGTGAGGGAACGCTGGCCAGAGGCACTGAGCTTGGTGAGAAAGTAAAACCGCCAGGAGGAAGCCCCAGGAGAGACAAAGGTGTAAGATGGAAAGTAAAAGCCCGGCTTCCCTGACCTGCCTCGTCTCCACTGTCTCCAGAATAACTCCAGGCAAGTGGGAGAGACGGTTGACCATCTTTACGAAGGCTGGTTTTTAATTTTGTTTAATTCCTTGGCTCCAACACTTGCTCCCAGGGTGGCCTTGGGCCAGTTCCCCATCCTCTCAGTGCCTCAGCTCCTCAGGGATAAGAATACACACCCAACAGGACGCTGTGACAATTATGAATACCCAGAAAGCACTCAAAACAGGGCCCAGTATACAGTTAGTGTTCCATAAATACTATTTATCATCAAAACTATTGCAATAAACTCGTGAATCAGGCCTTCTGTAAGATGTAGGTTCCTAAGAGGGACTCTTACCATGTTATCCTTCTGATGAGGCGAATTGAAGAAGAAGGTGCTAAAAATAGGTATGTACAGGCTATCTGACAACACAGTCAGGTAAGTCTCTGTGAAATCAAATGCTGGGGGGTGCTGGTGCACCAGCTGCCAGACACAATCCAGGAAAAGCAGGAACACAGGAACCTATGTGAAAACAAGATACACATTACTGAGCAGGCACTACAAGTCCAAGGCCAGCTGTACTGAGTACAGGGGGCAGCCATCTTAAGAGCCATAGAATAACCACTTCTGAGCACTATATTCTCCGGGAAACACGGTGGACTCCATCCCATTCCATGCAATGAATATGCTCAATTAAAGTCACATGCCTGTAGATTCGGATCAGTATTTGGCAGTACTCATCTGCACAGAAGACATTTTAGGATGAAATATGTAAAATCTCATTACTGACCTAGCACTGACAGATGAGCACTGGCAACTGATTTTGACGACAGGGAACACTTTGAACCTAGGTGAAAGTGTTATCTCCCCCGAAAGAATCCCGTTCTTCACACTGGTAAATTGTATTACCAAAAACCTATACTCCATCATGTCGAATTCTGTCAGTGTTCCCTTCTTCACCCCCACAGGATGATGGGAAAGAAGGCAGAAGCAGCGAAGGGGAGTTCCTAATCCTTTTTTCCACAAACGTGTACAGATTTTTTTTTTTTTTTAACTGATAGCCTCTTTTATTAGCTACCCAGAGGCAAGCCCTTTCTTGGTAGGGAGAGTTTTCTAGAGTGCTTTGTCATTCACAAAGTTTATCCGAAGCCGTCAGGTGGGAAGGACAAGCCACGTCACAGTCTGTCCCTTATGGAGACTGGTGAGGCCTCACGCAGAGAGAAGGAGCTGAGGGGCACCTGGGTGGCTCGGTCAGGTAAGCATCTGATTCTTGATTTCGGCTCAGGCCATGACCTCACGGTCTGTGAAATTGAGCCCTCTATCAGGCTCTGCACCTGCTCGGGATCCTCTCTCTCCCTGCCCTTCCCTGCTTGCTCACTTGCTCTCTCTCTCCCTCTCTCTCTCTCAAATAAAAATAAACATTTTTTTAAATGGCCACATTTTGAAGGAAAAAACCCCAAACAATTTCAATGTTTCATTGTGGAGATGTGAAGAAATGCTTATATAGCAACTTTACTTCACACCTCATTTTCTGCTCAGTATATCATTAAATAGAGTGGAAAATATCTGAACCTTACTGAACAGTCAAGAAAATGGGCTCAGAATGTTTGGATGACTTCTCCAAAGGCTGAGTGGAAGCACAGCACAGCCTGGATCTGCTCTTGGACTCATTCTCCCTCCCCAGACCTGGTTCCTGTCTGTCCTCATCTTCTCAAGATATCCAAAACATACTCTTTCCCACACAGGATCTGCTCTCTCTGCCCATCATGCTATTTGAGTCCCATCAACCTTGCCAAGTTCCTCAGAAAGGCAAAGTCCATTCCGAGGCTGAAAATGGTGATTTCCATTCAGCTTGATGGGACACAAGCTGAAAGAAACCTCATGGGCCGGCGAGGGAAGCTGGAGTCTTCCAGAAACACGCCAAGACCCTGAGGGCAGGAGCCAGGGCTCTCTATTCCCATGGCACGCTGCGCCATGCTGCTCCCCACCGCAGACAGACCCGCTCGTGATCTGCAGTAGAACCACACGTCATGTCCTGACACACGGAGCTTTGAGGTGACTTCATTAGAGAAAGTTCACCTGTCTTCATTTTCCCTTCAGCAGTCACAGGAGTGTGCATGGCACAGCTGAGACTGGACCACAAAGCGGGGGCCAGCTCAACTACAGTGCAGTCCACACAGCCAGGCGCAGAAGAGGTCACGTGCACAGATGCTACATCGCTGGTAAGGTCCCAGTGAGGGATGGCGTTAACATAACCTCATGTTTTATTCTGAAAAGACTTAGGTGCAAGGGAAAATTGACTTTGTGTTATTATGTGGAATATGCAGTTTTTTTTGCAAAGACTAACTCAGCAGAACTGTAGGACTCATTCTCCCTCCCCAGACCTGGTTCCTGTCTGTCCTCATCTTCTCAAGATATCCAAAACATACTCTTTCTCTCTGAATTAATTTTTAAGTTTTATAAATCAATGCTATTCCCGTCATGAAACCATGCCCACCCTTGGCACACACGATTTAGAAGAGAAGGTGCCGAGCACACTTCCTAACATCCCTTCCCTCTGGGAAGGGTTTCAATACTGTTTAAAGCCTGCGGAATCATCCAACAGTGAACTGAACATGGTCTTCCCAACAAGCCCATCAGCGTGCACTTTGCAAGCACTGACCTAACATCTATCCGAAGACAGGTATTAAATTAGAGACCAGGCGCTTCTCCGACGAGGACACTCACCTCCTCTTTGTCACTCTGACGTAGATGGTTACAGCGATCGAGGAAGGAGTGCCCGCCCATGATCCACTCCTTCTGGATGAGGCTCTGGAAACCGATCCTGGTTCTACAGTGGGGGTCCATCATCACTTGCACCAGGGAGGAAAGGAGGCAGCAGAGGTCGGAAGCGTTCTCCTCTAGGAGGGGCCCAGCGGCAGTGCAAAGAGGCAGGAGAATATGGAGTATTAAAAAGCTGCAAAGTGTGCTCACACCTGCACAGTTAACCAGCGGGGTTCCCAAAACCAAAGTGTGCCGGCTACTGTCCAGGTCTGCTTCCCTGAAGGCCAGGGCCAGTGGGGAACACAGGCAGTGTCAGACTGAGAGACAAACTGCTTCTAGCCAGTGCCGTACAGGGTCCAGACATGCTGGCACTAAGCACACGTCAAATCTGCTGTCAGCGTACGGGCATTCGGGTGCCGCACAACGAGGGCAGAGCCATGCATGTGATGGCAAGCTGCTGGCCTTCACGGCCCAAGTTCAAAACTCTCCCAGCTGTCGCGTCAACATCTCCATCACTGGGCTCACTGTTCCAAGGCTCAACTGCTCATCAGACTCCCCTCCCGTCACAGCTGCTCTCCTTCCCTCCCTCGGCTTGGGAGGAAGTCTAGTATTTCTGGACTCGCCTACTCCCAGCTCCACTGCTCTGAGAGCACAAGGGGCCGGCTTCCCCTGGCCTCGCCTGGAGGAGAGAGTCCTCGTGGTCAGGGTCCACGGGGCCACCCCCGGCGTGCACCGGACAAAGCCCGTGCGACGACAATGCCGCTCAGCGTGCTCGGCATTCAGGACTCACGGCAAATAAAAGCATACGTTTCTGTCCATGCATTTGCTTTAGAGTTTTCAGATCCTAAAAGTCAGCGTCTACATCCCCGTGGCTCCTCTTTACAAAAAGAAGTGCCACTCAAGCCGCTATTTACGAACGTCCACGAGGAGGACCGGGCTCGTGCCGGTGCAGTGACAGAGCTTGTCACTTCTAAGGACGGGGTGCCTCCACTGCTAAAGCTCTTTCATTCTGACCGTGGAACCACTAAGGTCCAGGCTCACGCTTGTGCTGCTTTTTCTCCTCTAGGGAGACAAGTCGAAACTATGGGGACACGTGGCTTCAAAAGAAACAGAGTTTTGTCTTTGGAGTGCTATCACTTTTCAAAATAAGTTTCATTTTTAAGGGAATCTGCCTTCTTACCTGTGAGGGGTGTTAACAGTACACCTGTGGGTAACAGGAAGAGGGGCTAGAAAATGAGATTTCAGAGGAGACAACTCGGTCATCCATCTGGGACCAAGTGACTTCTCACATCTCAGCTGAAGATTCATTGTTCTAGGCAGCTCTGAGCAGTGCAGCCTGGCCTGAGAACTTCCTCCTCCCAGAGTACTCTGTCCTGCCATTGGTGGTCAGGTCTTTTTCAGTAACATGCTCAGCCCAACTCTCTCATTAGGCTGTAAACTTCTAGAAGGCAGAGATGGAGAGCTCTGCACACGGTAGGTGCTCAGTCAATGTCATAAAATCCAAGTCAGAGAGCCAGCACCGAGTGCAGAAGCCTCAGGCAGACACGTCTCCAGCCCGCCCACGGAGGCTACATTTCAGCAGTCATGGAGCACATCGGAGCCATAACAGCTTGAGGGTGGGAAGGCACGAGACATCTACTGAACTGGAGTGCCGGGCTACAGGAAGTTTAAAATATTCTAAACAGCAAACATCGTATTTTAGCTCAGGTCTAACCAACTCGAGCAACAACCTTTAAATAAAAGCGGTTTGTGCCTGTTTTTACACATTCTGAATGCTATGTCCTGTCCGCATGCATAGCAAGTTAAGCCCACTGAGGAAAAGGAAATCGTGACCCACAAAGTTTCTATAGCAACTGCACAAGGCTGTCAAACACAAAGGCATAAAAATAGCAATTAAACTATTCATGGATTTCTTTATGTAAAAAGGATTATCAAAAGCTTTTAACTTTAACCAAGTTGAGTTAATATAAAACAAAATCCAAACCATTAGGAAATGTGAGCTTTGGTGAAGATACCAAACAATTCCTTCTTGGGCTGCAAAGAAGTCTGCCAAGTTCTAAATGAAGGATTTATTTTTATACTGTAACACTGAAATCAAACACAAAGGATTCTAAGGTCAGGATAGAAAAGAATGGGAAAGAGTTCTGCACTAGCTTACTCCTTTTATAAGACACTTCCAATTACATAAAGCTGTAGATGGAGAAACTAAATCGCAAGTGAAGGGAAATGTAAAGCACTCTTTGTGCTTTAAATGTATTACCTAAGAGAAGAACGTTCATGTTTTGTGCTTCCAGACATTCTGTGATCTCTATTGCTTTTTTCAGGCAACGTCTACATTGGAGAAAGAGAAAGGGGCATTAGTTTCTGAGGTTGTATCAAAACAATGAGGAATTCAGAGATGGAAAACCAAAGATTGAGGCAATCTCATTTGTTTTTTCACTTGAAATCCTCTAGAAAAGAAGTTACCATTTACACTACTCACGTACTGCAAGACACTCATTTGCCAATTAGAAACAAAAATTTGAGAAGGGAATCCCAAAATTGATGTCCAAATGTTCCTAGGTGATTTCTGCACTACAGCCTCCTATGGAGAACTCATGCCTGAGTCTGGCCGGAGAGTCCTAGTAAGACCTACAAATGACCATATCAGAAACTGTGCTGCACACCCACACTGTCTAGTGCAAGGTCCCGAGCCCCACATGTCAGGGTGGCTGGAAAGATCCAGCAGGCCCAGACGTCCCTTTGTCTCTTTGTACACACTCTTCCTGATTTTCAGCGTTGACGTTCCTCTGTAACTCGGGGCTTCACATCTGTTGCTCCCTGCCTGCAGGGGCCCCTCCCTGGACAGCACCTCATCTGGGGAAGGACATCCAACCTTCTCTGCCCACCCCACGTGAAGAAGGGTGCTTTCCCGGGTGACGTGGATCACTGTCTGCGATTCAAACCATGGGATGTGTAGCAGGCTTTCCAGAACGGATGCGCTAACACGTGTTTGGAGGGCTGAGGCCTTGCCACAAAGTTCTGTGGTAGAACCGAGAGACGGGGTGCCAGGTAGAGAGAGGAGTTCTCCTCTTTCCTCCCAAGTATGCTCTTCTCGCGCCCGGATCATTTCTCTTGGGTGCCTCCCTTTGCCCTCTCCTCTATTAACAGCAACAGAGAGGAGCTGTTCAAAATTATGAGGTAGGGAAGGGAATACAACAATTCCACCTCTGGGAACCTCAACCCAATTCCCAAACCCAAAATGCCTAATTGACGTTACTCATGAAATTATGAAAAAACTGACATTAATCATTTTTAAATAGGTAATATACACAGAAGACACGTAATTCAGAAAGGTATTCAATAAAAAATCAGCATCACCCCCCTTCTTCCTGTTCCCTCCTGGGGGCCAGCACTGCTGCCTCAGTTAGCCTGGTGGGCTGCCACGCCCCCTACTCAGCAGTCTTTCCACGGCTGGTCTATATATAGTCTAGAGAGATTTCTGTGAGCAAGTAGCATGTCTACAAATTCAGATCAAGTGTGCACAGAAATACTAAATAAAAATGTAAAATCCAGCTGAGCCGTGAACAGAATATGTGATCTAAAAACACCTAGTAGTGAAATATAAAACAGTTCAATTATTTGTTAATTTGCTTAACTCCTTTGAATTAGAGAGCTATAAAATTCATGAGCAAAATGATGACTTTGAAATACCTGATTATGTCAAGCCAGCTGCTACTTTCCAACAGAGAAAACCATTTTATATCTGTGTCCCAAAATTCGGTACTATTATCTGAAAAAAGAAAAAAGAGCAAGGAAGTCAGGTCTTTGTTCTCTTGCATGTCTGCCACCAAAAATCTGTGCTGATACTCAAGTGTGCTGGTCAGCCTTGGACCTGAGCTGCAGGATCCAAGTGCAGCTCTCCGCTCTCAAGAAAGGACACTTAAAGACTTCAGCCGAAATGGTGTTTGAACTGTAAGCCCCTGGAAGGGGGTGGCAGTCAAAAATGGATTTTCTAGGTTTTTAGTGTTCAAATAAAAAGTGCCCCACAGTATTTATATAAAGCCACGGTCCACCTTGTGACTCAACAAGGAGAATAACATGTTTTAGGCAGAAACGATCGACACCCAGGCTACACTGTCCTAGCAGTGGAAGGCGACAGGACACCCCCCTGATGCCAGGGAGCCCAAAGGGGCAGACGTGGCTTCTGCTGGAATCCTAAATACAGAAACACCGTTTCCTTGCACACTCCTACACTACACCACCCACCCACCTTTGATACAGAGAGCCCTGCCTTTCACGGACATCGAATACAGGTCCAAGCTGCAAACTCAAATCAACGACAGGGCAGACACCTTTCTGCAAGTCCTGGGTGATGAGAAGGAACGTGTAGAATCATAGTCCTGAACCAACTAGTGCTGTGAAGACTATACCTTCAAGGATTATTGCTATAGTTTATTACTAGAGAAGTTTCTCCAAATATGCAGAGTACCCAAAACTTAAGATCTGCAAAAAAACAAAACAAAACAAAACCCTAAAACAGGGCAGTGTGTCACCCTCCACCAGGTCACTGCTTTTTATAAATCTAGTTAGAGGTGGACATGGCTGTTTACCCAGGCATCATATTCATCTGTACCGCACTGTGTCCGCCCAGCATCGGTGCATATCACGGAAACTCAACAAATGTCGGCTGAATGAATGAATGAATACTAAATTAGAATTTGCTAGGCTAGAAAGTCCAAGTTGGGAAAAATTACCTGTAAGTGTGACAGATCTCAGATGGTAACACAGACTCACCGAAGAATGAGAATTCATAAACAATTGGGCTGGTTAAATGTGATTCAAGCCCTAATACATAGCGGGCAGCCTGGGCAGAGAAGTGGGGGTGGCCAGGATGGGCATATATCATTTCCTACTTTGTACATTTCTGCTTTATCAGAAGGAAAAAAAAGACATTTCCACTTGGGGCAGGTGGGGGGACAATCTATTCAATAAGCCACTAAGGAAAACAAACCAATCGTCCACTTTACAGTCACCAGGAGGGAGCTGGTGAACACAGGGAGTGCACAGTTCCACCACTTTAGAGGAGAGGGCCCTGTGTGCACACCGGGCAGCCAGTGTGCTGGGGAAGGGAAACAAGGAGCAGAGGAGGGAAGGGCCGTGTCCCCAGCCGTGAGAAGGGGCAGCCAGGTGAAAGCCTGGAGGAAAATGGTGGGGGGGGGGGGGCGGCGGGGAGGGGCAGTGAACGTGGCAATGACAGCGGCCCATCGGCTCCCAGCCCCTCCACTCCATGACATCAACCGTCATGGTCATGAGCCTCTGATACAGAGACCAGGGGAAAAGTACCAACTGTCACCTGACCCGTGTGGCATGTCTTTCCCTATTTGACAGAGGGCTTTTGTTCAGCATTTTTCTCACCTATCAGAAACAGTTGTTTGAATTTAGAGTAGGCAGTCTGGATGTCCTGCAGGGACAGGAAGTTGCTCGACAGGTCTTCAGTTCTAACAATTTCATAGGGTGGCCTGTGGATGGTCTTATAAACTCTAGGTATCAAAAAGTAACAGGAGATTAGAAGAGCAGAAGTGAATTATTTTTCCTGAGCACTCAGATGTGGCAAGACCTGTGTGCACAGGCGTGCTCCCATTTAATCCTTGCCAACAAACTAGCTACCACAGGACCGCCGCTCCCAGTCATCGGAGGTGGACGTGGAAGAATGTGGAACATGTATTAAAAGGCAGTGATAGCGTCCACGACCCAGATGTGACCACTGTCAATACGACAGCCATCATGCCCTCCCCCTCCAAATACCTCAGCTTGCATCTCTAAAAACAATGCAGCTGACACTTTTTTTTTTAAGTTTTATTTATTTAAGTAATGTCTACAGCCAACATGGAGCTTGAACTCATGCCCCTGAGATCAAAAGTTGCAAGCTCCTCCAGGCCAGCCAGGCACCCCTGCAGCTGACATTCTTAATCACTGTGTTACACAGACTCCTTTCAAAACTATGTATTTTGAACTTTTTTGTCTTTTAGTAATCACTACACCCAATGTGGGGCTAGAATTCATGAGCCCAAGATCAAGGGTTACATCCTCTACCAACTGAGCCAGCCGGGCGCCCCCTCTTTCAAAGGTATGAAAAGTAACCACTCTCTATGGTGCTCCTGAGCACGAAGCTATCGGCAGTTAGACACAAGTGAACTCAGATCCGTTCCCCTCCTTCTGGGAAAACAAGAACCCGAGCCAACCAGTCACAGAAATGCAGAACCGTACTGACCCATCCAAGAAGCTCTTCTGGACTTGTGAAATGCCATCATCCTGTTCTCTTTTGGGCAGTGGTGACATTTTCAAAAGGGCACATCCATTGTGGCAGGACCAACACCAGAACTGCAAAGGGGAATAAAGGTTTCTCAGCGGTGACACTCAGTCCAGCAGGAGCAGGGCAAGCTGAGCCACCGAATTCACACAGAGACACTTGGAACTTCAGTAAGAAATAGCTGTGCATTTTCAATTTCATTAAGCCAAAGAGTAGTTACAATGAAAACCAATGATTTAGTCTTAAAACAAAACAAAAAACATCCCCAGGTCTAGACCGTCACGCTCATACTTGCTTATGGGCTAACAGAAGTCACCTTCCGACTTGGCTCTCACGCTGGGAGCCCCGACGACGGCATCGCCATCACCACCACTAGGGTAGTCGCTGCACTGGAGCACAGCTCACTGTCGGGCCCTTCGTGTTGGTTAACTCGTGATTCTGAGCCACACTCTGAGACAGCAGTGGTTCCTTTCCTCTCCTTTGCCTTTCCTTTCTTTCCTTTCCTTTCTTCCTTTCTTTCCTAAACACTGAGAGGTTTTCTTTTTTAATCTTTATTTTTGAAAGAGAGGGTGAGGGAAGGGCAGAGAAAGAAGGAGACACAGAATCCAAAGGAGGCTCCACGCTGTCCACGCAGAGCCTAACACGGGGCTCAAACCCAAGAACCTTGAGATCCTGACCTGAGCCAAAATCAAGAGTAGGACACTTAACCAACTGAGCCACCCGGGTCCCCTGACAGGGGTGATTTCTAATTTCACTAACAACAAGGAGCTAAAGCTTGGAGAGACCAAAATAACTTCCCCAAGTTGCACGGAAAGCTGCAGCAGTGTGACTAACGGCCGTGCTCTACTTGGATGGCAAGAAGGGGACAGCCCCTGTCACTGGAGAAAGTTCACAGCAGAAAGAACAGGAAGCTATCTATTCAACAAAGGATACCAGACCCGTACATCCAAGGCACTGCATTAGCTGGAAAAGATGTGAAGAGGACATGAAGAGGGCTCAGAGAGTGTGTCTCCCTCCAAGGAGCTTAAGGGAGATAAACTCACAAGCATAATAAAAGGCAGAACATGGTCAACAGGAGAAGAGAATTTCAAGGAACCACAAAGGAAAGGCACAAGAGGAAGAAATCACATGAATGACTGTAAGCGACAGGCAGGTGCTCAGGCACTTTCCTGGCTACAGTGGGAGAGTTTGCTCCATTTTGCAGGAACAAAAGGAAAGGAGAACTGATCTTGGGGCAGAGGAACCTGCCAATGGAGCCTGGAACGGAGGGCAGGACAAGCCTGCTGAGGGCAGGTGCGCACTGTCGTGGACTCAGTGCCACAGAAAGGCCTGGTCAAGGCTTAAGAATGGCTAGAGCACAGCCACCGCTCTGCTGACCAAGTCGTCAGCCTCAGCTCACAGATAAAACCTAGGGGAAGATGCTTTTCATAACTCTGCTATCCAGAAATGGTTCTTTTTGCTACTCATCTGCAATGAATGGTACAAACACTACATCAGACATGCTAGTGGCAGAAGCCTGGGCTGCAAGGTTCAAGATCAGCACATGAGTCAGATGATACTGTGCACCACGCTTAGGAGGCCAGGAGGAACAGGCTTGGGGTTTCAGGGGAAGATGATGCAGTGGGTGCTGAGTGTATTAGGTGTTCTGTCCAGTGCTGAGAGGACACCCACGTGCAGGAGGCACTTCAGATGGGGGTGAAAAGTAGGAGGGGGAGGCGGGACTGGGGCTCCGGACATGGGAGCTGACGGCCAGCAGACGTGGAAGAGACTACGAGCCCACCCAGGGAGGGAGGGCAGAGGAACACAGGACGGCTCTAGAAAATGCCCATCCCCGTCTCAGGGCCAGGCCGTACTTTGACTCAAGATTCGTAATGAGGTGGACATGTTAGGACACCAAGACAAATCAAAGGGCCCCCTGCTGTCCTCCCCCACCGTCATGCTAAGCAACATACAGAAATCACCACACAGTTTCTAGCCCTCAGCCAAAGGTGGCAGTAACTTGAATGCCCAGGCATCATGCCCCTGGCTGCTGCAGCTCACCTGGATAAAAGGGGAGACACCTTAGCCATGACTATCTAACAGGTTCTAAGAAGTTAAGGGTCTATAATCCTTTTTTATCTCTTCTCCTGGGCTAGATAGGGTTCACTGTTGGTGATATTCAACCATAACTCATTTTCTCTTGGGGGCACAACCACACCTGTCTCACTCCTCTGGGGTAAGTCCCTAACTATTCCCTACTTGAAAAAAATAAATAGGAAAAATAAACAAATAAATAAATAGGGGTGCCTGGGTCAGTCGGTTAGGCCTCTGACTTTGGTCAGGTCATGTCACAGTTCATGAGTTCGAGCCCTGCATCAGGCTCTGTGCTGACAGCTCAGAGCCTGGAGCCTGCTCCAGATTCTGTGTCTCCCTCTCTGCCACTCACCCACTTGTGTTTTGTCTCTCTCTCGCTCTCTCAAAAATAAACATTGAAAGTTTTTCTTAATACTCTGAAAATAGATAATAAAATAAAAGCAAAAGCACTAGGTTTTGTTTAAAATATAATAGGAAACAAGCAAAACTCCTTAATTTTAAAAAATTTATTAGTTTGAGAAAGAGAGCACAGGAGGGGCAGAGAGAGAGAAAGAACCCCAAGAAGGCTCCTTACTGTCAATGCAGAGCCTGACACGTGGCTGCAACCCATGAACCATGAGATCAAGACCTGAGCTGAAATCACAAGTTGGATGCTTAACCGACTGAGCCGCCCAGGCACCCCGAAAACAAGCAAAATTCTTAGTCAAAGACATACTTCTCACAGGAATTTAGCAAAAAGCATGTGTTTTCCTATTGTAATATGTATAATTTCTGTATGGGTTTCGTATAAATGTCTTGACAACAGAAAAGAATCACTGCTTGTTAATCCTGTTTAACTTTTATTATTTAAAAAATTTATTATTTTTATTTTTAGAAAGGGAGAGAGTGCAAGAAGGGGAGATGGACAGAGGGGGAGGAAGAGAGAGACAGAGAGAGAGCATGCGAGAGAGCAAGAGACAGAATCTTGAGCAGATTCCCCGCTCAGTCTGGAGCCCAACGTAGGGTTCGAATCCACAACCCTGGGATCTTGACCTGAGCTGAAATCAAGACTTGGATATTCAACTGACTGAGCCACCCAGGCACCCCTCTCTTGTTAAACAGGGGGAGACTATTCGTTATCTGGTACATTTTAAGGTATGTCTCTAATAAAGCCAAAGACAGAGCTTTAGGGGATCATCTACAATTGGACACTAGAAAGCAGTGTAAGAAAGAAGGAACTTAATATTAAGGAGGTCAGAGGACCAAGAAAGCATAGTATGTCCAAAGCAAGACAGAAATGGAGAAGCAAAAAGAAGAGAATATAATTGGTGTCAAACTTGCAGTGATGGGATGGAGAAATGGGGATGCACAACACAAGGCCCAGTGACTTCTGGAAGGTCCTTCAGCAGAGTAGCAGGTAAAAGTCACCAAGAAGAAACACACAGAGAGACAAGTAGGGGAAATTAGCACACAGTCTCTTATTTGTTATTTTTCATTGATTTATTCTGAGAGACAGAGATAGTGTGAGTAGGGAGGGGCAGAGAAGAAAAAGAATCCCAAGCAGACCCCTCGTGGCCACGCAGAGTCCAACGTGGGGCTCCATCCCACAAAACTATGAGATCATGATCTGGGCCCAAATCAAGAAGCAGATAAATACTTAGCCACCTGAGGCACTCGGGCCAGTAGAGTCTTTAAATATGTTTGTCAATGAGGCGCCTGGGTGGCTCAGTTGATTTAGTGGCCAACTTTGGCTCAGGTCGTGATCTCGTGGCTCATGAGTTCAACCCCTGTGTTGGGCTCTGGGCTGACAGCTCGGAGCCTGGAGCCTGCTTCAGATTCTGTGTCTCCCTCTCTCTCTGCCCTCCTCTGCTCACTCTCTGTCTCTCAAAAATAAATAAATGTTAAAAAAAAATTTTTTTTAAATATGTTTGTTAGTACAGGAAGGGAGAACAAGCCAGTGGCTTAACTCTTCAAGTGGGGGCTCCTTCAGGTTAGGGGAAGCCTGACATGCCTTCAGGTAGAGCAGAACCACGGAACGAGCCACGTGGAAGGCAGAAGACTGATGGGAGCAGGCTCCAGACAAACCAAGGGCATATGAGATCAAGAGCCAGGCAGATGTTTAGTTAGATTCAGGAAAAGGAAACAGGAACATAGAGAAAAACAACAGGAGGGAAGGAGGAAGCTGAGGGAGGTGTTGCCGCTGATTGTCCAAGATCCCACAGAAGCAGGGGAAATGTCATCTCTCAGTACAAAAGTTAAGACTGAGACTATAGGGAGCACCTGGGTGGCTCGGTCAGTCGAACAGTCCAACTCTTGATATGGGCTCGGGTCATGGTCTCATGGTCAGGGGATTGAGCCCCATGTCAGGCTCTGGACTGAGCATGGACCCTGCTTGAGATCCTCTCTCTGCCCCTCTTTGACTTGTGCTTTCTCTCTCTCAAAATAAATAAATGAGGAGGAAGAGGAGCAGGAGTAGGAGGAAGAAGAAGAAGGAAGATGAAAGGGAGGAAGGGGGAGGAGGAAGAAGGAAGGGAAAAGAGGGGGAGAAGAGGGGGAGGGAAGGGGGGGAAGGTGG
>PISW01011950.1:0-36315 GCA_004023785.1 Mungos mungo
GCTCGGCGGCGAAGGGAGGGGGACCACGCACGGCTACGCGCAGGAGATCCGGGTGGGGGGGCGCCGCGGGGGTTCCCCCGACTCGGCTCCACGCCCGCCTTCCGCTCGAGCCCCCATCCGCGACCCGCCCGGCCCGGCTCGCGCAAGGGCCCCGGGACACGTTTAAAGGGCCCGAGAGGAGGAAGGAGCGAGGGAGGGTCAAGGCCTCTCCCGAAGGTCACGGCGGCGCGCCGCGCGGGCCGGCGAGGTCAGGGGCCCGGAGCGCGCGGGCCGGGGAGCCGCCCCCAGCGGGGCCCGGCGGGGCCGCGGGGACGCCGGCAGAGGCCGGGGACGCGCGCGCGGGGCCCGGCGGGGGACGCGGGGCGCGGGGGAGGGGCGGGGGCGCCCGGGCGGCGCGCGCTCACCCTCCTTGGACTTCTTCTTCCTCGCCAGCGTGCCGCCGAGCTTGCCCAGCAGCGACTCGTCCTTCTTCATCCTGGGGGGCCGCAGGGGGGGCGAGCGCCGCGAGGCGGAGGACATGGGCCGCCGGCGGGCACAGCGCGAGTGGGAGCCGCCCGGGTCGCCGCCGCCGCCCGCTCGCCCGGGGAGGGACCGGAGGGCGCGGCCCCCGCCGCCCGGCCCCCGCCCCCGCCTCCGCCCGGCGGCCGTCCCGCCCCCGTGGTCGCCACCTTGACCCCGCGCCGCGCGCCCGCCCTCCCCTCCGAGAAGCGAAGGGGCTCGGCTCCCGGGGGGCCGCGCGGGCCAGACCCCCAGGGCTCGCGGCGACCTTTGTCCTCGGGTGCTGGTGCCAAGGCCCCCGTGGGGAGCGCGCACCACGTGTTCACATGTTGAACTTCGCGGAACCGGGCCGGGGCGGGGGAACCCCTGCGGCCGGTCCCCATCCCCAGGGAGCAGCGGTGGGGTGGGCCGTGCGGGCCGATAGGCGCCCTCGGGACCCCTTCGCCGGTCCTAGGGGGGCGCGGGGTGTTTCCCAGGAGGTGAGGATTCCAGGGCTGCCCTGGAATCGGGGGTCGGTGTGTTCAGGCAGAGGGAAGAGAGGGACCGACCGGAGGGGACAGGATGGGGGCTCCAGGGAGGGGAGGTCCGGGCAGACCCTGTACGTGCTGGAGGCTGAGAGGATTCTCAGACTGGGATCCCGGGATCAGATTCGGGGCCGCAGGGATGACGGCCGACACCGGGCCCGTGGGTAAAGGTGTAAGGCTCACTGTGGAGGGAGGTGACCGAGGAGGGAAGCGAACCGGGAGTCGAGCCGTTTCCTGCTGCGCCCGGGCTGAGGGTCGGGGTCCGGCTGAGACTGGGCAGTCAGCGGGGGACCGCCTGGGAAGGGCAGGAGAGTCGGGTGGCAAGTGTGGCTGGAGGCTGATTCTCCACCCTCCCCTCCCCCCAGCCCCCTGCCGGGTGCCCGCTCTGTGCCCGCACCACATTCTAACACCTTGGGGTGCATCCAGCAAACAGGCCCTGGGGGGTGTGAAGTGACAAGACAAAAGGGGCACATTGCCTGGTGTGGACTGAGAGTTTGGGGTGGAGGGAACAAGACCAGTGCCTCGTTCAAGGAGCCCTGAGCCACTGAGAGGGACCGGACTTGTCGGATGGATGGCATGACTGACCGGTGGCAGCGAAACGCAGGGCCAGAGAGCAGTTCACAAGCCATTGGCCCAGGCCGGGCCAGAGTCTTGGAGGCGGTGGCCGGGGGAAGGGACCAGACAGGCATGAGCTCTCAGGGCTGCAAAGCACAACACTTGGACAGTAACCGTTGGGGTCAGGGTGAGATGTCTCAGGGTCTCAGGCTCCCAGCACCCCAGTGGGGGGAGGGGTGTCTATAACCCAGCTGGGGAAACACGGAAAGGCTGAGAACTGGGTTACTGACATCCCAGTGGGGTCATGACCCAGTCGGGGCTAGTCAGCGCTCTCTGGATGCTAGAGGGAGGGGGTGGGAGTCTCTGGCCCCTATGAGAATCTGGTGCAAAGCACTGGTGGTTTGTTCTAGAAAGGTGCACACGGGAGATGCCCGACACCGCTTCAAGGGGCCCACAGTCACCCCCACCCTCCGCCGCCCTCGGCGCACCCACCACAGGCCCCAGTGAGCAGAAAGGTGGCGTGGGAAGGAAAAGGGAGCAGAGCCGTGCGCAGAAGGACAGCCCTGTGCCGGCTCCCCCCCCCCACCCCACCCCATGAATTTGAGTATTTATTTCATCGGCGGGTCCGGCCTCCCAGCAAACACGCAGAATTTCGTTTCTGCTTGTTAGCTGCCACTTTGAGCACTGCAGAGACCGTGGAATCCTACTTCGAAAATGTCACCACACCGTGCGCGGATTTCGCCTGGCCCACCTGCTTCCCGCAGAAGGACTCCCTGCAAGCAGCTGGCTCCTGGCCAGAAGAGCTGGGCGATACAGGACAGGCAGGCGCCCGGGGTTTTGTAGGAATCGTTTGTATAAAAACAGAATCGCCATGGGGCACCTGGGTGGCTCAGTCAGTTAAGCCTCCAACTTCGGCTCAGGTCAGGTCTCACGTTCGTGGGTTCGAGCCCCGCGTTGGGCTCTGTGGTGACAACTAGCTCAGAGCCTGGAGCCTGCTTCTGGTTCTGTGTCTCCTTCTCTCTCTGCCCCTCCCCTGCTCATGCTCTGCCTCTCACTGTATCAAAAATAAATTTAAAAAATTAAAAAAAAAAAAACAGAATCGCCATCTAAATGCAGGCGGTACTTGTTCACCAGGAGACCCGTGTAATGAGCCATGTCTCCGTCGTGTTTATAATCGCCCCCTTTTCCGCGGAGACACAGATGTGTGGTCACACACGCCTTCTCCCTCACGCCTTTTGGGCTTGGAGAAAACGCTGATCTCTTCTTAAACGCGGCTTGGAAGGTGATTTTAAATGATTGTGTCCGTTGTGATGACTTGTCTTGTGTGTGCCCCAAATGACGATCAAAGATGGACGTAACGCCTGGGGATTAATCTGGCTTTTTTTCAGGGCTCCACGAAGGAGGGGCAATGATCTAAGCCCCCGGAACCCTCCCTCCCTCCTGGCCTGGGCCCCGTGGATTCCCGACAGCATTCCCAAGGGGGCGGTCCAGCCAAACCCGCTTTCCAGACCCCCGCGCAGGGCAGCAAACGCAATATTCTCTTGAAGATCGGAACGTGTTGGTTTTTAATTAAAAAGAGGATTTCACAGGATGCACACGTGTGATCTCAGCCTCTGTCCTCACCAACTCCGCCTCCCTCTTCTCGGTGTGTTGGGCACCGGGAGGCCACACCAGCGCTCTGCAAACATTTCACATTTGGGGAATAAGTATGAAAATCAGATTACACGCAGCTGCCCCTCTGAAAGAAAACCATCTGATTTGCATTCAAAGTTTGGCTTCCAAAGAGGTCAGTTCCTTATAAGTTTAATTAAGGACAGGAACAAACATTTCACGGGCGCGGGCCACGTTCCCGGCCGGGTGCTGGGCCCCACGCCACGCGCGCGCTCGCGGTCCACCGCCGAGACGCGTGCGCGGTTCTTGCTGTCTTCCCCGCAGGTGCGCAGGCGGTGGGCAGTGCACACGGATGTCACGTGTCCTAACACTTCAGCTGAGACAAACCAAAGAGCCTTGGACGCCCGCGAGATGTGAGGACGGACGAGCGTTCGCACAGTGGAATCCGGCCGAGCAAGCAAAACGGGGCGACGGAGCAGAGGGGTCTCAAGAACGTTAGGTTGAGAGACAAGAGTACACACGAGGGGAGCCACTTAGTTCAAGTTCAAGAACAGGTGGGCTCTTGGCGACCATGAGACTGGGTGCCCCCAGCGGAGAGGGACTGGCCTAGACACGGGGCACCGGGAAGCCCCACGTGCCGGTGTGGGTGGTAGTCAGGCGGGTATAGACCCAGCCTGCAGAGGATTCGCGCATCTCCCTGGGTATCACGTATCCCTCCGCAAAGTCACAGGGAAAAGAGAGTAAATCCATGGCCCCTGCAGGCAGGACAATTTGAGCTCTTTACCTCGCCGGCTTTGGGGTTCCGTTCCTTAAACACCTGCCTCTCACGCACCCCAGCTCGGCTCTGCGAGCTGCGAACGGGGTTTCAAAGCTGCGCGCTTTCCCCTCCCGCCCTTGCATGGAACTAAAAAGAAGGGCTTGTCTTTCAAAAACCGAAAAACAGCCCTTAGCTCTTCGGAGGAGGAAAGGGAACTCGTCCAAGGGCGTCTGGAGCCTGTGAAACGTTTTCTCGTGTTGCTCATTTGCAAACCTCCTCGCAGTCGTGGGAGAGTCAGAAGCGTGTTGGGAAGCGAGCGCAGGAAATCGTTACTTCACCGACGGAGAAGGTGCCGGCTGCCCCAGGTCCGGGGCCGCAGCGTCGCCTCCAACGCGCCCTACGCACCGCCCCTAAAGTTGCCGTTTGGAGGTGTGGTTCCGCCCGTCTGCTAATGGACAGATCTGGCGACAGAAACGGGTGATGTTGGCGGTGAAGGCCAGGAGCCGGAAAAGATGACCACCCTCGCCTGGAACAGAAAACCTGCGGCCGCAAAGCTTTCTCCCACACCGCAGGGGACCGAAACCCGAGTCACGGGCAGCCGTGATCAGCAGGCTGCCTGTCACTTGGTGATTTTGGAAACATCAGCAAAGTTTGAAACAAGGGAAGTTGGATTTCCATTTATTAGCAACTCCTCTGAGTTTTCATTTTGCATAGTAGGCAAATTAAACTACACAGGCCCTTTGTTCCTGAAAACGGTTTACAGAGGAGAAGGCGAGAGGCTGGCACTGAGTTAGTGATTCCTTCCGGGGAGGAGGACTGGCAAGGCCCCCCCTCAAGAAAGACCTTCAAGCGCCTTGAAAACTGCCAGCACCTTTTATATGGGTGGGAGAACGGAGCCCAGGCCAATCAGACATTCACACCTTAGTCCGAATTTCACTGTTAACTTGCCTTATATATCTATCATCTGTCTGCACAATAAAAGGCTTTGCTTTCCTCCTCGACCTAACTTGGGAGCAGTGACGGGATGACAGCCATGCTTCAGATGGTGGAGGATAGGCAAGGGGGGGCACCAACTGCTTCCTCCGCTACTGGATGGAGACGACTCGACCAGCACAGCCCATCATGAGAGCATCGTTGGAGCTGGGAAAGAGCGGTATAGGGCAGGGTCTGTGAGGGACCAGACAGGGGTGTTTTATACCCTGCAGCCCACACTGCCTGTCACCACCCCTCAACTCTGCCGTGGCTGCCTGGAGGCAGGGGCGGTACCTCAGCAAATGTGCGTGGCTGCGTTCCAATAAAACTTTATTCGTGTGCACAGAAACTTAAATTTCATATCATTTTCACCTGTCACAAAAGAGTCTTCTTTCGATCTTTTTTTTTCCAAAACATTTAAAAAATGCAAATCCGTTCTTAGCTCACAGGCGTACTGAAACGGGCATCGGGCCAGAGTCGGGAGCAGACTGGGTTAAAGCCCAGACCCAGACCGGATTCCACTTACTGTGCGTTTTTGCCAGAAAGCCCTAACAGTGGTAATGGTGATGGTCCCGCCCAAAATCACTGTCTACACGAGGGCCAGGGTTCATGCAGATCCTGTTGTTCTGAGCTCTGAGGAAGGACACAACCCCCCCTCCTGTTTCAGATGCCTCTTCAACTTAGCACCTCCGAGAGTGGGAGGCAACAATCCCACTTCTTTCGTACTTTGTTCTATGAAACCTTCCGTGCTCTTATATAAGGTGGAAGTATATTGCAACAGAGCCTGTGTTTTTGGAAAATAGGAACCACCTAAATGTGCATCCGTGATTACGTAAGCCACAGCGGAGCCCGGCCGCCTGGCCCAGCAGCCCGCCGGAGCGCGGGGCGTCCTCCTGGTGTGCGTGTCAGGCGTGGGGGGGCTTTGAGCGGAGAAGCGTGATCCCAGACCGTGGGCCACGCTCAGAGCAGAGCCAAGCCCTGCCCCGCGGAGCGTGCGCTCCAGAGGCAAGGGGCCTGGATTAGCGACCTGTGAACCTGCATCCTCACGCGTGCACGTTTTACAGACACGTGGGTACACGCGTATGTCTTCCCTGGACACGGACGCCTTGACGGAAGCCCGCCTTTTCCTCTCCACACACTCTGTCAAAGGGAAACGACGAATGTGAACTTTACCTTTCCTTTTTTTTTTAATTTTTTTTAATGTTTTTAATTTTATTTTTGATACAGAGAGAGACAGAGCATGAGAGGGGGAGGGGCAGAGAGAGAAGGAGACACAGAACCAGAAGCAGGCTCCAGGCTCTGAGCTAGCTGTCAGCACAGAGCCCAACGCGGGGCTCGAACCCACGAACGTGAGACCTGACCTGAGCCGAAGCCGGAGGCTCAACTGACGGAGCCACCCAGGCGCCCCATGAACTTTACTTTTCTATCTGTCAGTGCAAAAAATAACAGGGGCGCCTGGGTGGCTCCGTCGGTTGAGCGTCCGACTTCGGCTCAGGTCATGATCTCGAGGTTCATAGGTTCGAGCCCCGCGTCGGGCTCTGTGCTGACAGCTCGGAGCCTGGAGCCTGCTTCCGATTCTGTGTCTCCCTCTCTCTCTGACCCTCCCCCTGCTCACGTTCTGTCTCTCTCTCTCTCTCTCTCTAAAATAAATAAACGTTAAAAATTTTTTTAAATAAATAAATACATAGCAAACGGTTGTGTCCGTGGAGTTGGAGAACTGATCGCAGGACTAGTTAGAAGAGGTCGTGACGCGAAAGCGGATCCTCAGAGCGGGAGCATCAGTTACAAACAGTGCCGTGGAGCAGTGATGCCTCGGGTTCCGGCTCGAGGGGTAAAGCGTGTTCCGGAATCATCCACCGGCCACGCCTCCCGCAGTTTGTGACTGACAGAGATCAGAGGCTGAGCGGCCGAGAGGCATTGATGCTCTTGAATCGGGAGGGTTCAAACGTGAAGGTCCACGGCGTTCGGCAAATTATCTTAAGACCGTCAAAATTTCAAACTGAAGAGAACCAGTAAAATGCAAGGCTTGGAAAGTCTGTTGAATCATCAGTGCTATTTCAGCGTTTAGTGTCAAGAACTATCAAAAAACGGAGCGGAGTGGCGTTTCCGCAGGAGCGCCACGGCGGCCGAGCGCCGGCCCTTGCTGCAGAGTCCGCCCCAAGCAGTTTTCGGCAACTGAGTGTCATAGTTTCCGTGTCATCTGAAGGCAAGATGCAAATCGGGAGCCTTTGTTCCAGAAGCTTCACGCGTAGTGATACTCGGTGAGTAATGGAGGCGTCGGTAAAGCCCGCCACCTGCCAGATGACAGTGAACAGACTAACGAAACGGGGTCGATCCCCACGTGTGCCCCAGAGACTCTGACCCGGAGCCACCGCGCGGATGAACCCAAGGACGTCACGCGCGCTGAAATGAGGCCGACACGGAAGGACAGGCTGTGTGATTCCACTTGTATGACACAAGGACAAACCTGGTGGAGTCCCCGGAGGAGCCACAGTCATAGAGGCACAAAGTAGAATGGCCGTCACCAGGGGCTGCAGGGGCGGGGCGCTGAGAGCTCAGCAGGGACAAACTCCCGGTCGGCAAGACGGAGGGTTGTGGGAATGGATGGTGGCGGTGGTTGCACAGCAGGCTGAAAGGACCGAATGCCAGGGGACTGTCCACGTTACAGTGGTGGCAACAGCGCGCCCGGGGGGCTCAGCCGGTTAAGCATCAGGTCGTGATCTCACGGGTTCACGGGTTTGAGCCCCGTGTTGGGCTCTGTGCTGGCATCCGGCAGCCTGCTTGGGATTCGCGCTCTCTCCCTCTCTCTCTGCCCCTCCCCTGATCCGGCTCTGTCTCTCTCAAGATAAATCAACTTTAAAAAATGGTTGCAACAGTAAATTTTATCTTATGTATATGTTATCACAAATTTTTAAACAATTTTAACCACAATTTTTATTTTTATTTATTTATTTAAAAATTGTTTTTAAATGTTTATTTTTGAGAGACAGAGAGAGAGACAGACAGAGTGTGAGTGGGGGAGGGGCAGAGAGAGAGGGAGACACAGAATCCAAAGCAGGTTCCGAGCTGTCAGCACAGAGCCCAACACGGGGCTCAAACTCAGGAAGCTGAGATCATGACCTGAGCCGAAGCCAGATGCTCAACTGACTGAGCCCCCCGGGACCCCCTAAAGGTAATTTTAATAAACTGAGAAAGAGAGCATTGGGGTGGGGGCGAGACTCTGCCCTTCCCGCGGAGGAGGGGTAGCGGGGAAGAGAGACGGGTAAACAGAGCTCACAAAGAAGGAAAGGCAGAGAGTGAGACATGCCTCAGGGAGCAGACGGGTCACTAGAGGGCCAGCCGGGACAAAGAAAGAACTGAAGACGGAGGCACCAGCGAGTAGGGCCTGGAGGAGGAGGATGGAGGTGGGGAAGGGGCCTCACTTAGGCCAAGTCCCCTCAGCTTCCCCGGAGCACCCCAGCTGACCCCATGGGAGGACCCCGCTGTCTCGTCTGTGCTCCCTGACAGACGGACAACATCATCTGTGCCTTCGCACTCCACGTGGGGGCCTTGCACACACCCAGAGCTGTGTCCGCTGAATCAATGAGTGAATGGATGAATGAATCAGTGAGTCAGTGAATGAATGGCTGAGTGAGTGAATGAATCAGTAAGTCCATGAATGAGTGAATGAGTGAGTGGATGAAAGGCAGTGCTTGCCAGCAGCGGACCGGGGGTAATGACTGCCTGAGACTGTCATGGCCGCTTGGGGCTCGGGGGTGTCTGCGCCCCGAAGGAAAGCTCTTCTCACGGATGCAAATTATTTACAGCTCGTCCTCAAGCACTCAGCCCGAGGGACAGCCTCAGTGACGAAGGACACGAGGAGACAGCATGGCGTGGGGATCCTAGGGACTGCGCTTCGCCGTCACAGCCTCGTTCAGGGGGCTCTGCTGGGGAGGACGAGGGGGTGGCGGTGGGGAGCGGGGGCTCTAGCCTCGGAGCAGAGGCTGAAGGTTCAGACGGCCCCGCGCTTCTCGGTGGGTCCCCTGGCACGTCCTGAAGGCGCAGGTCCCGGCGGAGGGGGCCGAGCTGGGCCCCGGACTCTGCATTTCCACGCCCGGGGCCCAGAGGCGGGGCTCTTCGGCCACAGCGTCCCCCTGGCTTCTGGAGTAGGAAGTGGCCCTCCGGGGACGCCCGCTGCTCTCTTGCCACGAGGCGGCAGGGCGAGAGCCAAGGGACCAGGCCTGCGCCGGGAAGGCCGCGCTCACCGCCTAAGTTAGCCAATGACGGGTTTCAAATAACTAAAAACCGCGTGCTGGCCGCTTTCCTCCTCCCCACCCTTTCTGTGACCAGGAGACTCGGGGGAGCCGGGCAGCAGTGGGACAGGGAGGTACAGACCCTGACAGGGACTAGGCGTCCTCTGGGCCAGAAGAGGGCACAAAGGTCACGATGAGGGTCTGGGCAGTTTTCCCCTCAACTGACATGTAAAGGTCTCCTTTGAAATCCAGCTCATTTTTAAAAAATTTTTTAATGTTTATTTATTTATTTTCAGAGAGAAAAAGGGGAGTAGTGGGGAGGGGTAGAAAGAGAAAGAGAGAGAGAGAGAGAGAGAGAGAGAAAACCAGGCAGGCTCCACACTGCCAGCACAGAGCCCGACGCAGGACTTGAACTCACAAACTGTGAGATCGTAACCTGACTGAACTCAAGAGTTGGACGCTTGACCGACTGAGCCCCCAGGGGCCCCCCAGCTCCTCATTTTAGTAAAGGAAGTAGAGTTACCACATGAGGCTCAAAGGACAGGCCAAGGGGGCTCCCCCATCCTGACCCCCTGACCCCCGCACCGGCCCCTTTCCTACCCGCTTCCTGATGCCTTTCTCAGCCGGCCCAGACGTCCCGGCCCGTCCCCACAATCGGCTACGCGGTGACTGCCGGCTGTGGCTTGAACTGTTTCCCCAAGAAACATATGCTGAGCCCCCCCATCCCCAGGAATGTGACCTTATTTGGAAATGGGGTCCTTGCAGATGTGATCAGTTCAGGTAAGTCACAGTGGGGCCGCGGAGAGCCATGGAGATGGAGGTGGGTCCCAGAGCCAGGATGCACCACGGGCTCCTGGCAACACGGAAGTTCGGAGAGCAGCGGGGCAGAGATTCGCGAGTCTCCGGAGACAGCTCTGCCCTGCTGACCCCCTGATTTTGGCCTTGTGGCCTCCAGACTGGGGCGGGATTGATGTCTGTGGTTTCAGGAGCCCGGTTTGCCTACTTGGTTTGGGAGGGTCCAGGATGCCCGCCGCCCTCCCCAGGTGCAGGCTCCTCAGCCCACTCCATCCAGGTGGGGGTCTTGCCCCGGGGGTCTCCCTGGGCCGCTCCCCCTGGGTGCTGTCATTCATCCCCACGGTTCTCGGAGCCCCTCTGTGCTGGGGCTCCGGCCCAGACACCCTCCCATGCCTGAAGCTTAGGGCAGTTTCTTCCCTGAAAGCCCCCCTCCCCCCAGTCCAGCCCTCACTCGCCCCCAGGACGGGCTGGGCTGAGCGGCGGGTACCATGGGGGCCGGTGCCCAGAAGCTGACCTTTGCGCCCGTGCCAGGCTGGTGGCCCCGCTCGACCCGGGGTCTGGTGACGTGCAGAGGCGTCGTGGAGTAGGGTCCGGCCACAACCAGCCCCCAGGCAGCAGAGGGGCGCCCAGGGACACCACGCGCATTTGGAGGAGGACACGAGGCCTGCGGCACTCAGTGAATTCGCCCAGCCGTCGGGCGGGAGTCCGGGGGTCACCCGCGGCCGGGCCCGGAGCCCCCTGAGGTCGCCCAGCCCAGCGCAGGAAGCCTGCGTCGGCGCCCGCCGTCTCTCAGCCGGGCCGAGGGAAGATCTCCTAACCCCGAAACCCCCAAGCTCATCACGGTCCTCCCTGCTGGGCCCGCCGCCCGAGGCCCCCACGGTCTTGCCTCCCAACCTCCCAGGGTCGCCTCCTGCCTGCCCCGGTCCAATCACAGCGGCTCAAATCAGTCACCCGCACCCCCGGGCGCTCTTCCCACCTCGCCCAGCCGGCATGCCCGGGGACCTGCTCCGGGTCACTTCTCCAGCCTCCCTCGTGGGTCGGGCTGGCCACGCCCACCTGGCGTCTGTCTCCCCATTCCCCGGATGTGCTTCTTGCCTATGCTTCCCTCACACACAGCTTATGTCGGAGAGACACAAGATCTCACACACACACACACACACACACAGTAGGTTGGCATGGTTAATGGCCTGCGCCCACACACACGTGTTGGGTCCAGCACTGGCCTCTAGGCTCCAGATTCACCAAGTCGGGGGTCAGCAAGCTACACCTGAGGCCCAATGCGGCTGTTCTGTGTGGCCCCAGAGCTCAGGACGGTTTTTACATTTTTACTTATATTTTTTTCTTAATGTTTATTTATTATTTTGAGAGACAGACAGAGAGCAAGCAGGGGAGGGGCAGAGAGAGAGGGAGACACAGAACCAGAAGCAGGCTCCAGGCTCTGAGCTGTCAGCACACAGCCCGATGTGGAGCTCAAACCTATGAACTGTGAGATCATGACCTGAGCCGAGGCCGGACACTTAACAGACTGAGCTCCCCAGGCGCCCCAATTATTACACTTATAAAATGGCTAACCATCATCAATGGAAGACTAGTTCCTGGCAACTTTTTGCTCCTTTATGGGTCAAATTCTTCGCCCCTATGGCAGATTTTAATGTAAGACTAGTCATTCTCCCTGGAGAGGGAAAGGCATTTTGATCTTTCTTGAATTCTGCTACTCGCTGGGAACACTACGTTTGGAAATACCAGCAGGAACGTTTGCGAGAGTGTTTGAGCTCGAGGTTGACTCGGTAGCGAGGGCCCGGGAGACCCCGGCGGTAGCAGAGGTGTGCGCCCCTCGCTGGATTTCAAGCTCGGGCACCTCCACGAGCCTTTGGCCGCCCGTGCGTGTAGCTGCACCTTATTAACGTCAGGGACACGTGAATTCATCCCCCCGTGAAACAGCCAAGAGCTTGCAAGAGGATCGCTGCCCTCTACCCCTCCCCCCCCCATTGCTGTGGCCTTCCAGAACCATCCAGGCTCCCACAGGTACCGGCAGCCCTGTTTGGGGAGCTGTCAAATCTGGAGGCCAAGTCGATGAAAGGGCCGCTTGCGTTTCCAGTGAAGGAGGCAAGTTCCAGATTTCAATGCTTGTGTCTCGGGATGAACATCAAGACGGGCTTGGACTTGGGGCACCCGAGGGGCTCGGTCGGTTAAGCGTCTGACCTCAGCTCAAGCCATGATCTCATGGTTCGTGGGTTCAAGCCCCACTTCGGGCTCCGTGCTGACAGCTCAGAGCCTGGAGCCTGCTTCGGATTCTGTGTCTCCCTCTCTCTCTGACCCTCCCCTGCTCATGCTGTCTCTCTCTGTCTCTCAAAAATAAATTAAAAAAAAAAACATTAAAAAAAAAAGCCAAGGTCACCAGACACAAGTAATGTCGGAGAAACAATCATAGCCAGAAGGGGCCTAAGGAGGCAGGCTGGTGACTCAGTGTAATGTGAGATCCTGGATGGGGTCCCCGGGCCAAAAAAGGGCGTGAGGTGGCAACTCAGGAAATGTGAATAAGGACTTCACTTAATAATTGTGTAGGAATACTGGTTCATTAATTGTTTTTTTAAATTTTTTTTTAATGTTTTATTTATTTTTGATACAGAGAGAGACGGAGCATGAAAGGGGGAGAGGCAGAGAGAGAGGGAGACACAGAACCGAAAGCAGGCTCCAGGCTCTGAGCTAGCTGTCTGCACAGAGCCCGACGTGGGGCTCGAACCCACGAACGTGAGATCTGACCTGAGCCGAAGCCGGAGGCTTAACCAACTGAGTCACCCAGGCGCCCCCTGGTTCATTAATTGTAACAAAATGTACTCAGACTAATGTTAAGATGTTAATACTAGAAGCTGAGTGCGGGGTATATGGGAACTCGGCACCATTTTTCAAATTTTTTGTCAATCTAAAAGTGCAAAATGGAAAGTTTATTTTTAAAATACCATCATTGATTTTTAAAGAGCACTTGCATTTTTCCCACCTTTATTGCAAAATAAAGATTTTCAGGATGTTCAAAGCTCCCAAGGAGTTCAGCTGGGGAAAGTGTTATGAGTGAGATCCCTTCCAAACCAATCATCCGTTTTTAAAATCCTTTTGGACCAATGGTTCCTAATCTTCCTTAAAATTCATTTCAGTCTGTTCTGGCTGAGTCAGAAGACAGGGGCAGCGTGAGCTCACCGCGGGGACACCAAGGGGAGCTGGAAGAGCTGCCTCGTGCAAGGAAAACGGGGTGGGGGGCGGAGGCGCCCACTGCAAACCCCAGCCTGTCCCTGCACCCGGCCCCGCGGCCGGCAGGGGGCGCTCCGGACACTAGATCCATTTCCCCTTCTGTGTCCTCTGCTGATACAGTCGCCTGCGGAAATACCTAGTTTGATTAGCTTTTTGTTTTTTCGGGTTTTCAAGCCCAGAAAGGGGGGAGACTTGTTTACTTATGTCCTCTGACGACTGGCTGCCATGCGCACAGACCCCGGGAAGGCCCGCGTGTTTCCCGAGCACCAGAGCAACGAATCCGTCTGTGCCGGCCCCCCCTCCCCCCGCGCCCTCGCCACCTGGTCGAGCCCTAGCACGTGTGCACGGAATGAACGAGCAAACGAACAAGAGCGACAGAAGTGACAACTCAAGACGGCTGTGACTCCCTAGCGGTGCTCTTCCACCGGGGCAGTTTCCTTTCCGGGCGAGGAGGCGGCGTGCACACAGAAGGGGCACGGAGGCTGCCTGGACGGAGAGGCGGACCCGCGGGGGCTCTGGTCCCAGCGGCGCCTGGTGAGCAGACGTCTCTGGGGCAAAGCCTCGCGAGGAATCCCACTTAACCTTCAGCAGCCTCGGTAACATCTCGGGAAACCCCACCCCAGTTGACCTCAGCACTTCCTCCCGGTGAGGACAGCGTGTCAATTTCCAACCCCCGGTGTTCAATGTCAAGGCCATACCGCGGCCTCTTTATTATGTTCTAATATTTCTAGCAGCGGCTCTGCCTGCTTCCTGTTTCAGGGAAATTGCACATAGATGAGCAGTAATTTCTGGGTATGATAATAAGATCGAAGCAATTGCACTTGGGTCTCTGACTCGAGGTGGGGAGGTCACCTTCTATCTCGCAGTGATGGATGGTTCCAGGCTTGCCATTATCTCCACCGTCCAAAGTCCGAGTATTTTAATTGACCAGCACATCTCTCTAGTGACAGACGTAGGAAATGCTTCCTCCACTAGAAGCTAATTGATTAAAATGGAAAAGAAGAAAAAAAAAAAAAACGGGGGAGGGAGAGGCTGTAATTTTCAGTTTGTCCAAAGTCATAGAATGTGCTTTCTTTTCAAAAAATGATTACTATTTATTTTCCCAGCAAGATAATGCTGACTCTCCTTCTGCATGAATGTTTTGTTCTCACGAGTTATCTAATGACTTGGCAGAGGAATCGGTCATTTACTTGTCACAAAAACGCCATGTGGAAAGTCATGACTCAGGCGCGGACACAGATGTCCGAGATGACCGCCAGCCCCGCTCTAGTGAAGCCCCGTTCACGTTTAAAACCAGGACAGCTGGTCTGACCCAGCAAAGCCGCGCGGAGACAGCTCCCCACAGCTCCCGTCTCTAAGTGGGAACTAAGACGCAGACATTTCATTCCAGACGGACTATTGTATTTTCTCTCCACCACACCCTTCCAGGCGCTACCGATGCAGAAGGGGCTCCATTTTCCGCCTGCGGACGCCGTCCTCTGGCTCACACGCACCAGCCGAGGCAGAGCCCACCCGCACCGCATGCAGACCGCGGGCCCGCACCCCTCGGACCCAGCCCCTCCCAGACCCGCTCCGCCCGCACCCACGGCAGCGTTCTCGGCTCCGGCGGCCCAAGGCGTCCCCAGGAGAGCAGTCTGAGGGCAGGGACACCACGGTTCTATCTGATCCTAAGAGGGCTTGTCCTTCCCAGCTCGCGTCTCCTCCCAGGTCCACTCTGAGGCTCTCGTGTCCTTGGCGGGGGGAGGGGACTGCAGCCCTAAATCACGGGCTCCGGATGATGAGAGCTCAGTGGTTCTCAGCGGCATGTGGCCCGTGGGCCCCTGGGGGGGCTCCTGAAACTTTCAGGGGGTCTGTGAGGTCAAACCCGTTTTTATAAGACCAAGATGTTTCTCAGGGACTCGGTTCACAATGACATTCGCACTGGCTCTGTGCGGCGGTGGGAGGTGCCGGAGCCGGAGCCCTCGCCTCCCACAGCACCGCACTCTTCACGGCGCCGGGCAAGGCCGACCAGCCACACTCGCTGAGCGGTGGCCTCAGTGCGGCAGAAATGCCCCCCCCCCCTTAAACCTCGGCTGCTGTAACAGTCTGTGTGACACCACGGAGGCCATCGGCCCGAGGAAAATACCACACGGTGGGGTCCCGGGCAGAACCAGACGCTGCTTCCACGGAGCATCGATGGCTTTTACTTGAGGGGGTGACGAACCGGTGACTCAGACTTGAGTGTCTGGTCGACATTTCCTTGAAAACGAATCAAGCCTCACAGAGAGCAACTGACAATGTGCGTGGTCGGGGAGCTTCCGGGAGAAAACTGGGTCTGGGGGGCTGACATCCGCCGCCACCCGCTCAGCAGCTCCCGCACGTTCCTGACGGAGTCAGCGGTGGCGTCCACAATGGCCGTCTTCTCATCTTACACGATCGCGGCGGGAGCCGCTATTTGGAAGATCTGCGTATTTTCTTGGTCTTGGGGCACCTGGGTGACTCAGTTAAGCATCCAACTTCAGCTCAGGCCATGATCTCACAGTTTGTGAGTTCGAGCCCCGCATCGGGCTCTGTGCTGGCAGCTCGGAGCCTGGAGCCTGCTTCAGATTCTGTGTCTCCCTCTGTGTCTGCCCCTGCCCTGCTCATGATCTGTCTCTCTGTGTCTCAAAAATAAACATTAAAAAAATTTTTTTTAATTCTCAGTCTTCATACCCCATACGGTAAGGATTAGCATGAACCCACATAACAAAAGCTTCTCGGGGGTCCTCCACAATTTTTGACAATGTGAACGGATCTTGAGCCCAAAGAGTTTGAGAGTTGGTGTTATATTGAACAATCATCTGATAAGATCAGTAAACAAATTAAAAAGGAGGAAGGAATCTATTTACCGCTTCCGTGGCCGCTGCGCTGTGGCGATCACGGCCACGTTCCCGTTTGTAACCGGGGACTGACGGCCCCGGAGGCTGCTGGGACTGTCATAACCGGGGCCGCAGGCGCCGCATCCAGCTCCTGGCAGAGCCGGGGATCGTGCCCAGGCCGAATCCCAACCGGGGCCGACTGCTCACTCCCGCTATCAAACGCTCAGAACTGGCAGAGCTGTTAACGGCGTTCTGCGTCAGCGAGCATGTCGCGGAGGCCGGGGGTGCTCTGTCCTCGCCGTCCCGTCCGAGGCCCTGAAGCAGCCGTGACTGAAGACGGCTTCCCACGATGAAACTCGCCCGGCATCTGGCCTCCCAGGGACGGGCTGTGCCCCGCGCTCCTGGCTTCGGGCTCCGGTCTGCCCACCGATCCCGCCTGAGAACGAGCGGACGTCTGACGTCTCCGTGTCTCCTTGCCACGGGGCAGCCGGGCCGCTTGCTCGCGAATGGCGCGTGCCTGGGGCGCACGGGGGCGGCGGGCCGCGGCGGGTGCGCTCTGACGGGGGAGCCGGCGCCAGCGACCGGCGGGGCTGCTTGGACGCGCGCCCATTCGGACGGGCTTCTCCTTCCGGGTCTCGGCTGGCGCGCCGGATGAGTCCCCCCAGGTCGCCGTGTCAGAGTCGTTCGGGTCCTAACTGACACCCGGAACCGGGCAGTGTGGTGACCAGGGCCTCCTACGTGAGGCATAAACGTGAGACCGTGAACCCTGAAACAATGCGGGGGGAAAGCGTACTTCCCCACGGTCCCAGCTAATCAGAACAGTGCACCTGTGCGGCTTCTCTGCAACATCCCTGAAGGTCACACAGGCGATGGGGCGGGACTGTGCTTGGGGGGCTCCACGGCTTGGCCCCAGGACGCCCGGGGCCATGGTCCCAAGCCCTGCTGACACCCCAGTTCCCCGGGCAAAGACACGAGTCACGGGGAGGCCTGGAGGTGAGAGAACTCGGCCCCGGCGGCGGGGGGCGGGGGTGAAATCCAGCAGCAGGACCTACCAGCACCATGTCCGCCCCCAACGCTTCTCCTACGGGACCAACGCAGAGGTTTAACTTTCAACCACCACCTCTTCCCACGTGACTAAGTGTATCCCGCAAACAGGCTCTGAGAGACACGGGGTGTGCAGAACAACAAGGGCCCCGCAAAGACGCCCGTGCTCTCGTTCCAGGAAGCTGTGACTGTCGCAGAACACGACACGGGGGAACCGGGGTCACGGACGGACCCGGGGTTGCTGACCTTCCATAACGAGAGCAGCTGGCCGTCTGGAGGGGCCCAGCGTCCTCACGAGGGTCCGAGAAAGCCCCGGGGGGCGAGCGGTGGATGCTCGGTGGTGAGCTCTGAGAATACAGCACACGGCCGGCAGCCGGGGGCCGGGGAGCCCGGCCCCCCCTGGAGCCCGCAGGAGGCCGGCGGTCAGGCCAGCGCGGACTCTGAGGCCCGTTCAGGGGCTCCGACTCCAACGGGCGCCTTGTGTTCTAAACGGACAGTCTGTGGGAACTCATAAGAGCAGCGCCGGGAGCTGGCTGACCGTCTTCCTAACGCTATGGCCCCTAGAGAACACATTTTTCTCTTTGCCTCAGTGTCCCCAACGTCACGCATGATTCTTCCACGCCACCTGCATGCATTTGAAGGACTCCAACACCCAGAACGGGGACTGTGGCGCCCACCAGGGTAGGCCCTCCCCTCCCCTCCCCCCCTCCCCCTCTCAGCAGCATCGCCCAGGCGCCCCACCCCCCGCCCCCCGGAGCTCTGCTCCATCCTTCCCGGTACCAGGGAACCAGACACAGAGGCACGAGAAGTCCATCAGGGAAAGCAACCGAGAGGCCGTGTGACGGGACCTCCCGGCGGGGCGGTCCCCGAGGAGGAGAGCCTGGCCACTGTAAATGCCGCATCCCCTCCATGTGGTCCTCGGGGACAGCCAGCGTGGGACACAGAGGTGGGGAACGCAAATCATGTCCATGACGCCTCTGGGTGTTTGTCTGTAAGATTTATTGACGTGCTCTCCCACCAGGGCCGCACAGAGCGGCTCGGACGCGTCTGCTCGGAGATGGACGGACGCACAGCCGCCGAGTCGCGGGGCCCCTCCCTCGGGGCCTGGAGGCCGCGTGCCGCTACAGGAACCGGATCCCGGCTCCAAACTGCACACCGTCACATATCCTGAGAAAGCAAAGGGCAGAAAATCAACACTGTGGCTGCCCACCGCCCTGCCTCCCCTCGTCACAAGCCCCAAAACGGGCACCTCCCTTCCAGAAGCTGGTGGTGGACTCGCCCTCTCCCTCTGCCTGGCCCACCCGCCAGCCCGGCGGCTTCCTCCTCTGCCGGCTTCAGAACCAGCCTTCGGAGGACAGAAAGGTGGTAAGCTGTGCAGACACAGAACCCCCCTCGTTGTGCTCCATGGTCCCCCAATCCTGCCCTGAGGGGCAACAAGCAAAGAAGGACCTAGGAGAGGAATGTTTGTGAGTAAGAAAACCCCTGAGGGAGAAACAATGGCTTTGGGTTTGTGTCTCAGGGCACCGGGCGGCAAGCTGTGAGAGGCTGTCCGTGTGGAGCGGATCGGCAACGGAGAGGTGCCCCGCCCGGAAGCCACAGAGGGGCCAAAGCACAGCCCCCAGGGGCGTCGGGGAGGCTGCAGGAGGAGCGGGGAGGCTGCGGGAGGAATGAGGAGGATGGGGAGCTGGCAGAACGGGGGCCGCCCAGGCTCTAGAAGGATTCCGGGGTAACCTACGACCGTGGCAGCGTCCGCAGCCCCGCAGGGAGCACCTGCTCCTGACCCAGGAGAAGGACGGGGGCAAAGGAGTCACCGGGTGACAACCCTGGTGACAAGCTGCCGCCCCGCAGGCCTTAGTCTGTGGGTTTCACTCCAGGCGCGGCCCATGTTCAGCTGGGCAGCAGGGTGAGTGAGAGCCCGGTCCCAGCGGCAGGGCACGGGGGTGCCTGCACGGCTCAGGGCCTCAGGCCGCGGGGCCTCCCGTCTGCACAAAGGCCCGGTGTGGTGTGAAGGGCAGACCCCACGCAGGCCCGAGGCACTGCCCGCCCGCAGGCCGTGGCCAGGGGCTGGACCCCCGGTGACAAGGGCAGAGGGGCCTGGCCCGGGGCATCAACACCAGGAAGCAGAAGCGTCGGGGAACAACAGTTTTCCGAATCTGGAACAGCCGCGGACAGCGCACCTGTGGGACGAGCGTTTTCCCACAGGGAAGGGGCCACGAGGGCTCCTGTGTCAGGGGAGAAGCGACGGCGTCGTCACCGCGCCCTCGCCCACCCTCAGGGTTGGCAGTGTGTGAAAACCAGAGGAAGGTTTTCTTCTTCAGCCTGTGAGTGAGGGATCGGGGCACCAACCC
This sequence comes from Mungos mungo, assembly GCA_004023785.1. Taxonomy (NCBI): domain Eukaryota; kingdom Metazoa; phylum Chordata; class Mammalia; order Carnivora; family Herpestidae; genus Mungos; species Mungos mungo. The sequence continues at coordinate 19,420 of PISW01011950.1, forward strand.
TTGAGAGATTCGAGGGGGGGACACTGTTCCACTGCTGGGACCTCCCCTCCCTGTGGCACCCCTGCTCCAGCCAGAAGGGACGGTGGCCCTGTGTGGCCCATGGCACACCACGCCCATGCCCTTAGAAACCAGAGCCGCCTTCCTACGAGTTAGTTCAGTCCGAACCTAAATGACTGTTCTGTATTTTACACCCGCGGGTCCGGGAAAGCGGCCCACACCCGCTCTCCCTCCTTAGGGAAACGCCTGGAAACAGGCTCCAGGTCCGCCAGGCCCAGGCCCTGGGTACCAGCAGGCCCGTTTCCCGGAGCCCGTCCGAGGGCAACAAAGGAAAACTTCCCCCACGAACACAACGGTGTCGCCGGGTTACAGGAGGCCAGGCGCCACTGACACATCACCTTTCCATCGTGGGTCCACCTCAGAGGAGGTCTCCCGAGTCGCCCCAGGGCCCCCCCCCCCCCGCCGGGGTCTCGGGCAGGCCCGGCCGTGTGCACTCCAGCGCCACCCCGGACGGCCCTGCCCCCGCCCTGCCCGCCTCCCACTCCAACCGCCACCACAGGGTCTCGATGAGGGCCAGGCCAAGGGACAGGCACAGCCCCCAGCAGTCGCACAGGGACACCGGGTGCCGGCTGGGGCACGGGGACGCGGCAGCGGACGAGGGAGACGAGGGCTGGAACTCGAAGACGCTGGGTGTGCGCCCGAAGTGAGGAGACAGAGGCGAGTAGACGACCAGGCCCGGGCCGCCCTCCCGCCCCTCCCGCCCCCACAGAGGACAGCCCCGCGCCGCTGACACCCCGCGCCCACACACCTCTCGGGCCGCTCCGCTGGAGTGCCCTCCCCTGTGAGCCCACAGCTGTCCACGCCGGGGAGCTTCACCCAGAAACCTCCTCCCCGGGAAGCCCTCCGACACTCTTCCCTTACTGGGGGTCCGCGTCTGGCTCAGGAGCCCACCTCGCTCACTCCCGAGTCCCCAGGGGCTGCGCTCCGGGACACTGGAGCGGCGGACACAGCGTGCCTGCCGTGAGGCACCTCCAGTACGGGACGCAGCCGACGTCTCTAAGCCGTTTCCGTCCGTGTAAAGGTCTGCACGACAGGGCAGGGGAGGCGGACCGGGGACTCACGCACACACACCATCCCCGGTGCTGCCACCGCCCCGCTCCAGACATGACGGTCAGACTGTGACCGTGTCACTCAAGCCTCACAGAACTCCCAGCGGGATGACAAAAGCGGGTCCGCACCCACGGGTGCCAGGCTGAGCCCGCGCAGGGGACCCTGCAGCGTCTGTGCATCCGGGGAGGGCGCGGAGCAGAGCCGGGTCTCTAAACGCCAGGTGCACAGCACGCCTGCCTCGTGCTCCCAGAAGAGACCACGCTTGAAACCTGTCTCCGAATCAGACGCTCCCACGCGGAGAGGGCAGGGCAGGGAGGGGAACGCGGCGCCTCTGCAGTGTGGATGGGTGAGCAGGACCGGGCCAGGGTCCTCGGAGCACAGCGACACCTGGTGGCCGCGAGCGATGCTGCAGCCGTAACGTGAGCAGCGCGCGGGGAGCTGCAGGACAGGAGGCCCCGGGCCCAAGTCACAGGCGGGGAGAGGCCCGGCAGGGCCGGCCACGCAGCCACACGCCAGCTGCCACCACCACACCAGCCAGTGCCCGGCGGCCCCCCGGTGACCCAGCCACCTCGCGTGCACGTGCAGGAGTTAGCGTGGACGCACCGACGTAACTCCCACCAACACTAGCAGTTAGGACACACGGGTTGACTGTCATGGAAACAATCTACATAATCTCTGAGACAGGAACCGACAGAATTTGAGTTTGGATGAGATCTTCCAAGAAGATACGTGAGGAAGAGGTGACTTTTCTCTTTCTGCCGTTGCTCAATGTGCAGACGGGCGCCTGGGGGGCTCAGTCATTTAAGCCTCTGGCTTCGGCTCAGATCATGATCTCACAGCTCGTGGGTTCGAGCCCCGCGTCGGGCTCTGTGCTGACAGCTAGCTCAGAGCCTGGAGCTGCTTCAGATCCTGTGTCTCCCTCTCTCTCTGCCCCTCCCCTGCTCATTCTCTGTCTCTCTCAAAAATAAACAAACATTACAAACAAAACTACTTGAGGTGCAGAAAAGCAAGTGTGGGGACAAGAGTACTTCCTGTCTCCGCAGCTGGGGTGGGGGGAGGGGCTCCATGCGGCCTCTCCAGCCAGGGGAGGGTTTGAGAAGTCCCAGCCAGCGTCCATCCTGCGCAAATGTGCCCGCGGCTCCCTCTCCGTGCGCCTGCCTGGCAGCGTCGGCCTCACCAAGGGACTCGGGGGCACGGTCACCCCAGGTGGAGGCGCGGGACACTTGGGGAGGAGCGGGCTCAGGGGCCCTCGGCACCCATATCTGCCCGCGTCCTGGGGTTGGCACGGCCTCAGCCCTGCACGCCCAGTGCTCCCTGGGGTTGGCACGGCCTCAGCCCTGCACGCCCAGTGCTCCCCAGTCAGCACGCGGCGGGGAAGCCGTGGTGGGAGGGAGGCTTTGCAGAAAGCGGCCTGGAGACGGTAAAGGTGCGGGGAGTCTGCGGGGGGTTCCCTGAGGCGCACACCTCGCTCTAGGAGAAAAATGTCCATTTTCACGTTTCTCTGTCTCTGAAATCGGGAAACAAAATCCCATCTGTGGCGCCTCAAACACCACCAGGGGCGGCCAGTGCATAAGCGGAGGGTAAATGTCTCTGCAGGGAACACGCTTTGCTCCCTGTGTGGGAGGGGCCACGGCGAGTCCACGCGGAGCAACGCTGCCATCGATGACCAGCGTCTACTCACAGCACGCTGAGCACGGCTCCACCAGCGTCTACTCACAGCACGCTGAGCACGGCTCCACGTGCCTCCGCACATTCACCCCTTTGGGCAAGGCCACTAGCGCCCATTCTCTGGGCAGGAAAACCGAGACCAGAGAGGGTAAGGCCCTCGCCCTGGGCTGAGTCTGGACAGCCGGGCTCCCGCACGCACACGGGGTGGAGGCGAGGGCGGTCAGTCGGGCGGCTGCTGTCTGCGGGGGCGCCGGGGGGAAGGGCGCCAATACCATGGGGCGGCCGGGCGGCCCGGTTAGAGACTGAAGGGCAGACGCCCCGACCACAGAACTGTAAGGGGCCCGGGCAGCAGGCCCTGAACTGCACCTGAGAGCTGGCGCTTCCTTTTCTTTTTTTTTTATTATTTTGAGAGTGAGCACATGCACACGCATGTGAGCGGGAAAGGGGCAGAGAGAGAGGGAGAGAGGGAGCAGAGAGAGAGAGAACCCCAAGCAGGCTCCGCGCTGTCAGCACAGAGCCCCGCGCAGGCGCCGACCTCACGAACCCCAAGACGGAGACCCGAGCGGAGATCCAGAGTCGGACGCTGAAGCCAGCCGCCTGCCCGGGCGCCCTGCACACGGGCCCTTCCTTAAGAGCCTGCGGCCGCGGCCACCCCTTAGAAAGCACCGCCGCCCACCGCATCCAGGGAGAGAACCGTGGGAGTGAGACCAGGCCAGCTTTTCCTTAAATGAGGACAAACTCCAACGTGAGACTTGAGACTCAGGCTGTGACTCAGACCGCACCGCCGCTCGGCGGCCACGTCAGTGTGGACAGAACACAGAGAAGGAAAAACTACAGCCCACGGCACTGAATGTACAGACGTGAAAGTAACAAGAGAAAATATAAACACTGCTACGGGCAGAATGTTTGCGTCCCCCTCAAATCCACAAGCCCCAACCACGAGCTGGTATTTGGAGGCAAGGTTTAGATGCGGTTATGCAGGAGGGGTCCCCAGAGTGGGGTCAGCATCCGTGTAAGGAGAGGCCTCGGAGGGCCGGCCTGCTCCCTCTGCCACGTGAGGACGAGCCAGGAAGGCGGCGCTCACCGGGGACAGAACGGCCAGCACCCTGCGCTCGGAGCCACGGGACGTGACTGGCTGGTGTTCAGGCCGCGCCGTCCGCGGCAGTCTGTCAGCGCGGCCTGACGTCACACGGACCAGAGCGATGTTTCTGGGTTTCTCAAAGCGTTTGCAGCGGACACCATATAAACCAGGAAGCGGAGTTAATCTCTGTAACCATAAATGGCCTCAGGCCAGATTCACCCACGTAATACTCAGCAAACCTTGCTCAACAAGAGGGCCGGTGGAGAAGGCCGAGATGGCGGCGGGTCCCTCTGCTCCCACAAGAAGGCTCCGGAGACCGAGGCGCTGTGGCCAGGGCGAAGCCTTGTCTGTGCCAGTGCTGGGCTCCCGGCCTGCAAACCCACTCACCGGAAGTTCCTCATTCCGTCTTTAACAACCGGGATCAAGAATGCCTCACCGACTCCTCCAGCCGGACCGCGGAGGAATCCCATTACTTGGCAACAGTGGGTGCAAATGGGGCGAGGGGGGGGTTGGGGGACACGGCACATTTTCCCTCCAGACTGGATGGAGGACGACCCAATGGAGAAAATATATTTTCATTCTTTAAAAAAAAAATTTTTTTTAACATTTATTTATTTTCGAGAGACAGAGACAGAGCATGAGCAGCGGAGGGGCGGAGAGAGAGAGGGAGACACAGAATCCAAAGCAGGCTCCAGGCTCTGAGCTGTCAGCACAGAGCCCGACGCGGGGCTTGAACTCATGAACTGCGAGATCATCACCTGAACCAAAGTCGGACGCTCAACTGACTGAGCCCCCCCAGGCGCCCCTATTTTCATTCTCTGGCTGGCTATTCAGTTTGTCCTCAAGTCTTGGCCCTTCAAGGCCACGGACAAAATGATTAACCAGGTCCAAACCGAAACAAGACGCCAGATGGGTACGACAGCGTGACCGGAGGGAAGAACTCCGAGCGCCTACCTGTCACCCTGCTGCACGCCCATGGGGACACAGTAATTAAGCTCCAGCCGGGCGATGTTGCCGAGCCTGAGGACGATCCCGGCGCCGTAGGACCAGCGGATGCACTCGGCCAGCTTCCGGATGTGAGCCTGGGGGCCCTCCCCTGGGAAGAGAGGAGACGGTGAGGTCAGCACCAGTGCGGAGCCCCTCGCGCTCGCGTCCTCCTCCCTGCCGCCTGGCCCAGATTCCCGGAGGACGCAGGAAGCGGGTCTAGGGCTGAAATCGAGAGAGGGCTCCGGAGCCTGCTTCCTCTCACTGCCCCGGAAGCAAGCCTCTGGGCCCGGCACACTCGGTCCCCGTGGCCTAAAAGGGCCCCCCCCACCACCAGTAGGAGCTCCTGCCCCGCGCCTCCACCTGAGGGCCCGGTCTTCCGTGGCATGCCCCAGACCCCTGTTCACAGCCCCCCAACCGGAGGCGTTGGCCCCGAGCCCCGTGAGGAGGGAGCAAACCCGACTCGGCTCTGTGGCCGTAACGACCAGCAGGACGCTGCGTGAAAGGTGTAGCCAGATCCTTGCAGGGCAGCGTCCGGTGGAGATTTTCCACCTGTGTTTCATTTCATGTCAGACACTGCGGGAGTTTTCAGGTAAGGCACAGTCTCTAAACCTAACGACTGTGAACTCTGACACAAAGGCGCCGACCCGCGGGCCGGCTTCAGACCCAGAGGCCTCCGCGCCGCGGCGCCCGCAGCCCGCGCCTTACCGTAGTTGAGGTTGCAGAGGTTCCCCGCGTTGAGGAAGAAGTGTGTCCGGAAGAGCTCGCCGAAGCCGCCCTGGCCGGGCCGGAAGGGCAAGGGCGTGTACAGGTGCAGGCCGCCGGCCCAGTACGCCTCTCCCCCCAGGTAGTCACCTGGGCAGGGAACAGGGCAGACAAAACCAAGGGGTCCCGCGGGCCGCACGAGCGAGACGGCGCTCTTGGGCCCCCGTGCTGCCCGCCTCGCTTTATGTCTTTTAAGTTTATTTCTTTATTTTGAGAGAAAGCGAGTGAGCGTGCTCGTGGGGGCGGGAGGGGCGGAGGGGAGGGAGGGAACCCCGAGCAGGCTCCGGGCTGGCGTCGTCAGTGCCGAGCCCGACGCGGGGCTCGGTCCCACAAACCGTGAGATCGGGCCCTGAGCTGAAATCAGGAGCTGGACATTCAACCCACTGAGCCACCCAGGCACCCCATGTTGGCCTCACTTTAAAGTCTTTCTATTTCAGGGCGCCTGGGGGGTCCAGTCGGTTGAGTGTCCGACTTCAGCTCAGGTCGTGATCTCATGGTTTGTGAGTTTGAGCCCCACGTTGGGCTCTGTGCAGACAGCTCGGAGTCTGGAGCTGCTTCCGATTCTGTGAATCCCTGTCTCTCTCTGCCCCTCCCCGGCTCACTCTCTGTCTCTCAAAAATGAATAAATGTTAAAAAAAATTCTTTTAAATAACAAAAAACAAAGTCTTTCTTTCTCACCTGGTTGATTTTATAAGCTTTAACTGGAAAATCGATGCGAGTTTGCTTAGAGAAGAATGAAATGAGAAGCTTATCCTGTCTGCAAAGTAACGGGACACAACAGGAGAAGGCACGGAAACTGCCTTCTCTGCACCTGCTAGACACCAGACCTGCCGCCTGGCATGCGGAGTGGATTCCTCTGCGGCAAGTTCAAGAGCACAGCACGGGGCGGCACGCGGGCCGGGTCCCCACAGGGCCAGGAGACGGCGGCCGGTGCTGTTTCATCGAAAGGCCCAGAAGGCCTGGTGCTCGCTGTGCGCAGGGCAGGGGCCTGTGTTGGAAGGTTCTCAGCCACTTACGGTTTGCTGGCTTCTGACCAAGGTTCCTTTTGCCCAAATTCAAGACTATCCACTGAAATATAAGTGTATTCTTTCTAAAAAATGCTCCTACCCATTCCATTCCAGCTACAAATGACTATGCTGTTAAAGCAACAAGAAAACAAAAATAACCCTGACTGTTTATACTTTGTTGCAAGACGCTATTTCTAGAGCATCTTTTCGGAACGCTTTAATGCAAAATGAGGGAATCAGAAAGAAGAAAACCGTGTGGCCTCCAAGATTAGCCTCAGGGAACCACCTACTCGCTCAGCCCGAGACCAGCCGTCCCCTCAGGCCGTTCCCGCTCGGCTTCTGGAGGGAACGAAAATGGACCCGGAATAGGAGGTGTTTGATCTCCAGTTCCCAGGAACCGCCCACCTAAAACAACCTATTTTATTCCGATCATAGAAGTAATAGATATACTCACGGTAGAAAATCTAATAAGTAAAGGGAAGTAAAGAAAGGGGAAAATATCTTTTCATTTCTTTTTTTTAATGTTTATTTTTGGGAGAGTGCAAGTGGGGGAGGGGCAGAGAGAGAGGGACAGAGGTTCGGAAGCGGACTCTGCGCTGACAGGCTGACGGATAGGGGGCTCGAACCCACGAACCGTGAGATCATGACCTGAGCCGAAGCCGGACGCCCAACCAGCTGCGCCCCTGGGTGCCCTCCCTGCACACAGACTCAAACCCTTGTCCTGCAGCACAGCAGACACACTGGTCCTGAGCGCATGGCTCGGTCGGTGAGAAGCCGCGTGCGCAGCCCCCAGAAGGCTCCGCTCTCCTCGGTGACCGGCCGACGCACACAGCGCTGCAGCCTGTCTCCCGACTGCCTGACGCCTCGTCTGGGTCTGGCTTAGCTGCTGTTGACTTTGCTCCTTCCCACCGCGCTCAGCCGGGGCTCTCGCTCGCCCCGCCTCCTCGCTGGGTCCACAGCCTGAGACACCACTCTCTGCCCCACGGTCCTAGGGTCGGTGGCCGTCTGGGTCTCTAGCTCTCAGCCCGCAGCTGTTATTAATGGTCTGCACACATTCTGGTGCAATCAGATACCAGACCGCTCTGACTACAACTTAACACAACTTACGTTCCTGCCCAGAGATTCTTACCAACGGCCCACCTGACAGGGAACTGAGTGGATTTTCACTGTGTTGTAATCTCAGGCACATGATAAACTCCTAAACTTCCATATAGTCTCTATATAATACTTCCTTGTAATGAAGAGAGAATAAAACTATCCTTCATATATTCCTTCCCTTAAAACATATGACGCACTGGGTGCCTTGGGGGCTCAGTTGGTTAAGCGTCCAACTTCAGCTCAGGTGATGATCTCTCGGTTTTTGAGTTTGAGCCCGGCATTGGGCTCTGTGCTGACAGCTCAGAGCCTGGAGCCTCCTTTAGATTCTGTGTCTTTCCCTCTATCTGCCTCTCCCCGTTCATGCTCTGTCTCTCAATAATAAATAAACATTAAAAAAATTTTTAATGACATGCTAATAAACTACTCTAAAAACAAGTGACACGAAATGTGTCTTACGTACAAAAATTTCTGCACACGGCAGTCATTATTCCTAATAATACAGAGTGGGGACAACAAGGACGGGAAGGGAACAGCGCAGAAACTCAGGGCAGAACATTTTCTAACGGAACAGCATGCATTCATTTAAATGATGCCTTTCAGGTTTTTAATAATACTTGGAACACCTCGGACACACTGTCAGGTGTCAGAGAGGGTTCCAGAAGACAGGAACTCCCACCCCCTGCTGGACAAGCGTGGTGGGAACAGGCTTAACAGAGAGCGACACTAGGCTTTAAAATAGTCAAAATCCTTCATTCTAGCACCTGCACCCCTGGAACTCTACCTTATGCAGTAAAACTCAGACTGGAGCACAGAGACTCAGCTTACTCACGGATATGCTACTTTATAATCGTGAGAAAAACAAAAGTCTAAATGTCCAACGCTTGGGACGGGTTTGAGAAGATCAGGGTGCAGCTACAACATGAAACACGCGGCCACGAAAAACGACCAGAGTCTTCCTCCGACTCACTGCCGGCGGGAAGGCAAAAACAGCCCAGCCATCTCGGAAGCCGGTCTGGCCGTTTCATGCAAAGATAACATGGTTTTATCATGCGATCCGGCAACAGCTCGAATTGCTATTTCCCCCATAGGTTGAAACCTCACGTCCAGACGAAAACCTGCCCATAAATGTTGACATCAGCTCTACCCGTAACTGCCCCAGACAGGAGCACTGCAGCCAGCGGCCTCTCCAGCTGAGCGGACGCGGAGCATCGCTCGGCGGCAGGGTGTGAGCTCACAGGCCGTAAGAGGCACAGAGGAACTCGGGGAGGCCAGTCTCCAAGGGGACGGCTGCAGGGTCCCACCTATGTGCTGCTCTGGAAAAGGCGGAGCGTGGAGACAGGAAGCGGCTCTGGCTGTCAGGCAAGGGCAGGGGCGGGGGGGGGTGGGCCTGGGGGACTCTGGTGGGCGTCGTGCCGGCGGCCATGTGCCATCACGTGCTTGCCAGAACCCACGCGACGCCACAGCACACGGTGAGCACGGACGTGGACTGTGGGACTCGGCAAGGACGCGGCTCCGGCTCAGCGACGGCAGCAAGCATGCCTCACTGACGCAAGAGGCCGGGGCGCCTGGCTGGCTCGGCCGGCGGGTCTCGGGGACGTGAGTTCAAGCCCCACGGTGGACGTGGTGACGACATAAAAACTAGCGCAGAAGTCGGTCATCGAGGATGACTTCCTGCCCAACACTTCTGTGAACCTAGAACTGCTCTCAACAACAGAACCTATTCATTTGGAAAAGCTATAGGATGTCGATTAGATAAATAAGCAACAAAAAAAGACAAAACGGTTGTTAAAACGATGCAGTGCTCATTCGCGTGAAGATCTTTTTCCTACGTGTGGCTGCGGTGGTGGGGAAGTGCTGCACCGCAGCAGGGAGGCGAGAGGCACCAGGGGGGTCAGGTCACAGATGTTCACGCGTGCCGTCGCCGCAGGGCGAGACCAGGGGAGGGTGCAGGGCATCTTGGACTTAGATAGATTTTCTCACCTCCTACAGTTCCCTCCGCAACGAGCTGCCCGTGCCCGCTGTGGGACGCACGCTGTCAGGTGCTAATCCCGCGGTGGGGAAACACGGCGTGTGACGTTGTAGGAACAGGCGACCCTCGAACACCACAGGGTGAGCGAGGCAAGTCCACGTACACCCACCTGTTCACTAGGCACAGTCTGTCAATGTGTTTCCTCCTCCCTACAACTCTGTCCGCACTCTCCTCTCGAGCTTCCTTAGTGTGAGGACAGAGTACGGGAGACACACAGCCCACAAGGTGCATGACAACTGACTACGTCACCGGGGAGGCCCCTGGCAGGCTCCTAGGAGTGGATTCTGGGAAGTCCACACGACACTCAGACCCTCGACTGCGTGGGGGGGAAGGGAGGGCGCCCGCTGCTCAAGGGTCTAGTGCACACGTTTCAAAACCGAGACGTGAACTGATTTCGGCGCGGCGGTCCCGTAAGGGAAGACTGACCTTCACTCTGCGGCCCAACGCTGTGCATGCTGAACCCACGGACACTGGTCGGCCCTCCGAGGTAAAACCTGGAACAGACGGGCAGGCGTCACAAGAAAGCCACACAAACCACAATGGACGTGCGGGCAACACACGAGCCGGGCCCACGCTGGTGCTGGCGGCGGGGGCACTGTCACACAGCGGCGCGCGGCAGGACGGGCCGATCACGGGAGGACGGGGGGCACGTCACAGAAACAAACCCAAACCCAAACAAGCACCCAAACCTCCAGGAGGTCAGTGAGGCACGAGGCACAAATGAAGGCCCTTCGACAGACAAGCGGGCGGGGCGGGTGGTCCATTACAGAGGAGCCGTCTGCGGCCATGAGGTTTCACCGCCCGACAGCCTGCGTCAAAACCGCCCCCGGGTGCTCACGGTGCAGGATCCAGTTTTAAAAAAGCAGGATTAAAAATTATGCAATGGTACAATCCCAACTTACAGAAAGAAGAAAATAATGCTCAAAGACAGACCCAAACAGAACTGTCACTCCAGGGGTGCCTGGGGGGCTCAGTCGGTTACGTGTCCGACTTCAGTTTAGGTTGTGATATCACCATTCATGAATTCGAGCCCCATGTCGGGCTCTGTGCTGACGGCTCGGAGCCTGGAGCTGCTTCCGATTCTGTGTCTCCTTCTCTCTCTGCCCTTCCCCTGCCCACAGTCTCTCTCTTTCTCTCTCAAATATAAATATACACCTTTAAAAAATTCAAAAAAAAATTTGACAAAACCATATTCTTCACAGGGTTCCTTACATGTAAATAATGAAACATTAAAATGTAGCTTTTAAACAATTTCTCATGACTGGGTAAATGGTTTACTCTATAATTTCCGGTGGGGCATCCAACCTTTGATCTTGGGATTGTAAGTTTGAGCCCCACGTTGGGTATAAACATTACTTAAAACCAAAATCTTTAAGGGGCGCTTGGGTGGTTCAGTCGGTTGAGCGTCCAACTTCAGCTCAGGTCATGATCTCGTGATTCAAGCCTTTCATCAGGCTCTGTGCTAACAGCTCGGAGCCTGGAACTGCTTCCGAGTCTGTGTCTCCCTCTCTCTCTGCCCCTCCCCCCATTCATACTCTGTCTTTCCATCTCTCAAAGATAAGGAGACATTAAATAAATAAGTAAGTAAGTAATTAAGTTAGTTGAAGAAGACACAAAGAAATGGAAAAAGATTCCATGCTCATGGATTGGAAGAATACATACTGTGAAAATGTCATTACTACCCAAAGCAATCTACACATTCAATGCAATCCCCATCAAAGTTGCACCAGCATCCTTCTCAAAGCTAGAACAAACAATCCTAAAATTCATACGGAACCATAAAAGACCCCGAATAGCCAAAGCAATATTGAAGAAGAAAACCAAAACGGGAGGCATCACAATCCCAGACTTTAGCCTCTACTACAAAGCTGTCATCATCAAGACAGTATGGTACTGGCACAAAAACAGACACATGGACCAATGGAATAGAACAGAGAGCCCAGAACTGGACCCACAAGTGCATGGCCAATTAATCTTTGACAAAGCAGGAAAGAGTATCCAATGGAAAAAAGACAGCCTCTTTCACAGGTGGTGCTGGGAGAACTGGACAGCAACATGCAGAAGAATGAAACTAGACCACTTTTTTACACCATACACAAAAATAAACTCAAAATGGATGAAGGACCTGAATGTGAGACAGGAAACCATCAAAACCCTAGGGGAGAAAGCAGGAAACAACTTCCTTGACCTCAACCGCAGCAATTTCCTCCTCAACACATCCCCAAAGGCAAGGGAAATGAAAGCAAAACTGAACTCTTGGGACCTCATCAAGATAAAAAGCGTCTGCACTGCAAAGGAAACAATCAACAAAACTGATAGGCAACTGACAGAAAGGGAAAAGATAGCTGCAAATGACACATCAGATAAAGGGCTAGGATCCGAAATCTATAAGGAACTCACCAAACTCCATACCCGAAAAACAATAATCCAGCAAAGAAGTGGACAGAAGACATGAACAGACACTTCTCCAAAGAGGACGTCCAGACGGCCAACAGACACATGAAACGATGCTCAGCCTCACTCATCATCAGGGAAACACAAATCAAAACCACACTGAAATACCACCTCACCCCAGTCAGAGTGGCTAAAATGAGCAAATCAGGAGACTATAGATGCTGGCGAGGGTGTGGAGAGACGGGCACCCTCCTCCACTGCTGGTGGGAATGTAAACTGGTGCAGCCGCTCTGGAAAACAGTGTGGTGGTTCCTCAAAAAACTATCGATATAACTCCCCTATGACCCAGCAACAGCACTGCTGGGGACCTAACCAGGGGATACAGAAGTGCTGACGCACAGGGGCCCATGTACCCCAATGTTCACAGCGGCACTTTCTACAATAGCCAAATCATGGAAAGAGCCTAAATGTCCATCACCTGATGAGTGGATCAAGAAGATGTGGTATATATACACAATGGAGTACTACATGGCAATGAGGAAGAATGAAATCTGGCCATTTGTAGCAAAGTGGATGGACCTCGAGGGTGTCATGCTAAGTGAAATAAGTCAGGCAGAGAAGGACAGATACCATATGTTTGCACTCATGTGGAACAAGAGAAACTTAACAGAGGACCATGGGGGAGGGGAAGGGGGAAAAATAGTTAAGGAGAGAGAGGGAGGCAAACCATGAGAGACTCTTAAAAACTGAGAACTGAGGTTTGATGGGGGAGGGGAGAGGGGAAAATGGGTGATGGGCATGGAGGGGGGCACTTGTTGGGATGAGCACTGGGTGTTATATATGGAAACCAATTTGACAATAAACTATAATAAAAACACATAAATAAATAAAATCTTTAAGACAAAATTTTAAAAAATTAAAGGCAGAGAGACCATGAAAGTGTATGCAGATTACAGTGTGTTGACAACCTAATGCGCACGTGAATACACACACACACAAACACACACACACACACACAAATAAGAGGCTGGAAGGAAGCAGTTCCAAATGTGAACCTTGCTTATCACTGAGGATTGTTTTTTTATTTCCTTAAAAGTCTATTTTTAATATTTCATGCTCAGAAAAGAATATAAGATTTTAAGTAACTCCCACCCCCTCAAAAACGCAAAACATATAAACTGTATGAGGTATTTTGGATATTTTGAAGTTAAACATAAAAACGGAAGCGAAATGTAAAGTATTCCGTCTCCTGAACAGCTAGGGCTCTCTAACAGAACTCCTAAGAAGTCAACCAAAAAGCGCCGAGGGAAAGCGTCTGCACGCCCCCGCCCCCCCCCCCCCCGCGGCTGCTCACCTGTCGGCGATGCTCGAGGGCTTGTCGCCAATGGGCACCAGCAGCCCGCCCCAGAGAGACGTGGAAAACACCTGCGGAGACACGGGCACACCGTTCCCTCAGCGCCCTCCCGGGGCCAGCAGCCTGTGCGGCCACGCGCAGGCGCAGAGCTCCCCGCTGGGGCCACGCCGGGGAACGGGAGGCTGGCGCGGCGGAAGAGACACGGCTGGCAGTGTTCTGTGGCTGTGAAAATCTGTAACTTCCAACGGCAAATGACATGACAAATGCAGGCGAAGCCCAGGCCCGAAGCCGGAGCGGGGCGAGGTTTCCATGGCTTTGACTGGGGGGGGCGCTGGGCGAGGGGGGAGACGCGCCCCATCCGCCCGGGGAACGCAGCCCCTGCACATGCGTCCCCGTCTCCAGCAGGCCCTGCGAGCCCCCAGCAGCGCTCCCCACTTCCCTATGGGCGCCCCACTCGCCCGGACGGTGACGCCACACTGGGCCCCCCCCTCCCGACGGAAGCCAGTCCCACCCCCACCGCGGGGCCCAGAGCCCTCTGCCACCTGGCCCAACCCCTGTCCTCCGTGCGCCCTCCCTCCGCGTCCTGGTCCGGCCCCCGCAGCTCCCCGCTCATCCTGGAACGGGCTCCAGCTCCTGCCCTGCCCCGCTCTGTACTCTGCCGCCTCATCCAGGACGCCTCCCCGGACTACCCTACACCAGGCAGCACCCACGCTGGGCCGCGTTCCCTTTGCCCTGCTCTGTTCTTCACAACCCTCGCCGCCCGCTCAACTGTCCACACACGTGCCTGCCCCTGGGTCTCCCGTCACTAAAACGTGAGGGGCAGGCGCTGCGCTCTAGTTTCTGACGCACTTTCAGTGCCCAGACGGTGCTGGGCAGCCGGGCATGCACCTGGGCACCTGGCGGGCGGGTGGGCAGGGGAGGGGTGGTGGCGAGAAAAGCACAGAACTGCAGCCCCGGGTGGGGTGGGGGGCGCAGAGAGCTGGCCCAGCCCCCGGGCTCTTCGAGGCCTGGAGAACAAGCCGGCGGCTCCTGCGCCTCGGTCAGAATCAGGTCACCTGCCTCTCCTTCCTGAGCAAGTCAGGAGAAACCACACCAAACTGCGTTAAAGTTTAGAAGAGAAATTCCTGGAAGTGCCCCGAGCCCTGGAGATGCAGCAAAGTAAGGTGCAGACTCAGAATTTCTATGGAAGGGACCTCGGGAGGGGAGGGAGGCGCATTCCTGTCCACACACATCTCCACCACGGGCCCGAGCCCGAAAACGGGGAAAGCGCTCTCCTGGGCCCCACGCAAAGTGGCTGACGGGTTCCCTGTAAAGACAAAAAGGATGGCTTCTCCCCAGAGTTAGGAGAAACTAAGTTGAGATCAAGCACAAAGGTTCTGCCTTTGGGGTCTGGATCGTGCCTTCGCTATCCGGGAGCTGAGCTCCCGACAGCGGGGGACAAAGACGCGGGGACTGTTCCGGCCGGACACTCACGGAGTCGAAGATGAGCTGTTTATTCAACTGTAGCTCGAAATCCTCCTTCAGGAAGCTCACGTCCCCGCCGGTGTAGCCCGCCAGCTCCTGTGGGCAAGAACCCGCGGGTCAGCACCGCCGCACGTGCTGTGCGGTTTGCTTTTGTGCTTTTGAAAAGGGAAGAGATCGCTTCGGTCTCCTGGAAGCTTGGTTCTAGTTGTTCTAGAAGGTACCGGGAGGCTGAGAGAAACGTGGACTCCTCAAACTCCTGTCTGGGAGCGAGAAGCATGGCAACAGGGACGTCCTGCTGCAAGATACGGCTTGTTTGGCCCGACCAGCGCCTGGAAAACGGAACTGGCCCATCTTGCACAATCCGGCACATTCCATATAAAGATCGGACTTCTGGCAGGTCCTCTGATCCTGAAGACCAGGCGGATGGAACACCAGGGCGCCACCCAGAGGCGTCCACCCTCTCTGCCTTGCGGTGTCTAACTGGGGACCAGGGGCTGCGCTCAATCCGGTCACAGCCGCCCTCCTGGCCTAGTGACGGCCTCCCGGAGGCCGGAACCTCGTCCCTGCTCCGCTCTGTGGAGACTGGACACTGCACGATGGGGAAGTTCCAGAGCGGGGACCCTGATGCTGCACGCACACCCCTGCCAGCCGTTCTAGAACACTCCCCACAATTAAAGGCGTGCTGTAAGGAAAACGTGCCCCCGTGCAAGACTCTCCCCTCCCGAGTCGCTGTACCTGGTTCACTTTCAGCAGAGCGCCTCTTCTGGGCAAGATGGAGGAGGTCCGCGAGTCGATGACCATCGCGTGCTGGAAGAGATGGGCGCGTCAGCTGACAAGGAGCGCCGTGGTGAGCGCGGACCTCAGGCCGGGCCCCCGCGCCATCACGTCACTTCACTGTCAGCAAAGCTCTCTAGGAAAGCAGCACCTTGTCCCCGTTTCAGAGGCGAGGGGGTGGGGGTAGGGGGCACAGGATGGGGCAGACCTTTCAAGGGGCTTGACCCTGACCTAAGTGACCGCCGCTGCACCCCAGGACCGGCTCTCGGGCGCCCCTCTGCCGGCGCCACTGACGGCACTCAGAGTCACCGGGCAGTGCCATCCAGTCACAAAGCGCCCAGCAGCTGCCCGCCCGTGGCCCTCCTCGGTCCCGGTGTGGCGGAGACGACCCTCCCGGCGCCTGCGCATCATGGGGGGGAAGTCCTTACCGACAGCGAGGACTTGAGCGAGTGGCCGCTCTCCTTCCGCACGGCGAAGGACGCCGCCCGCGAGAGGCAGCCCAGCTCCCGCCACACGCCGTCCCACTTGACCGTGTGGCTGGTCTTCCAGACGGGGAACTGCAGGCACACAAGGGGGGTCGGCCCCGTCGGGCCTCAGCGGAGGTGTCGTCACATGACCAACTTAACACGAAGATGTATGACTTCGACTAACCGATCACACACCCGAGATGCACGGTTTTCGGAGGCAAGAGGGACGGGGGAGGGAGGCAGGAGGGCAGAGGCGCGGGACACTGCTCGGAGCAGCAGGACTGTGTCCCGGGGAGGAGACAGGTCACCTGTGTGAGGCCGCGCCGGCTCTGGGACCCACGGGCCTCTTCCCGGTGCTAGGAGGACCGGACCTCGCCCCACCGGACCCTCCCAGCCCTGGGTCCGAAGCCAGGCTGGGGGACAGCAGTGGCCCACGTCAGCCCCCCGGAGAAGGAGGAGACGAAGGTGCTCCTGAGCGAAGAGCATCCTTCCTACGGCCAGAGGCCTGAGCCAAGTGACCCCAGACACGGGGACCCGCCTCTGGCCCTGGCCCCCCAGCCCGGAGGTCAGGCCCGCCTCGGTTCCAATCTCAGAGACACCCAGGTTGGTTCTGAACAGTGAACGCTGTCTGGTGGCCGTATTGTGACACTGAGGTGACTCGTACGAGGAAACCAGGTCCCCTCGCACTCGCTGGGCGTTCTCTC